>JAEQBA010001141.1:0-13571 GCA_019434445.1 Phalangium opilio
AATATAATAATAATAATAATTAAAGCTTTATTGGATATCCCTGTTCAGTCGAAACTGGTTTACAAAGGGGTCCGTTAGTTAAATTAATTGTTAAACATTAAAAATATGCTGTTTTACATCTCTCTTAAACTCATTAATGTTAGCTATATTTTTTATATCACATGGTAAGTTATTCCAAGATTGGATTCCCCTGTTTTTTAAACTTTTCAAGTTGGTTGTCGTTAATTTTGATGGCAGAACAAAGGTTTTAAGATTTATGCGGGTATTATAGTTATGATCGACTAAATGAAACATATCAAGGATATACTTTGGCATTTGATTATTATAGATTTTATACATTAGTACTAATAGCTGATATTCATATTCTTGAGATAGGGTCATCCAATTTAGGTTTTTAAGAGCCTCTGTGGCAGATGATCTCTTATTTCGGAGTAATATTAATTTGGCACATTTATTATGTATAATTTGAAGTCTATGTAAGTATTTTTTGGGGCCAATATTGTAAAATAAATTACCGTAATTAAAGATGGGTTGGATCATAGATTTATGTAGCGTAATTTTACTTTGAATGTTCAAACATTTATAAAGTGGATGGACGAGCCAGAGTCTCTTATTTACCTTATTTAGTACATATTCAATGTGATCAATAAAATCTAACTTTTCATCTATGATGGTTCCGATATATTTATATGATTTTACCCGTGATATATCTAGGGACCCAAGTTTGATTATGTCTTGCGTTGTACCTCTTAATTTTTTAGGTTCAATAATCATAAAAACAGTTTTAGATTCATTAAAAATAAGGCCTCGTGAGGCTAACATTTTCTTTAGAGTTATTACGTCCGATTCTAATTCAGTGATCAATTTAGAAGCGTCATCTGATACAGAGAGAAGGGCATCGTCATCCGCGTATTCAAAAGACTTTGAAAATTTTAAGCATTTATGATTATGTCTCGTATATATGTTAAATAATAGTGGCCCCAAGATACTACCTTGAGGAACACCTGTAGATACAGTCATTGATTGAGATTTTGTATTACCAATTATTACGGATTGTGTTCTTTGACTAAGATAAGACGTGAACCATTTAAGGGTGCCCGTATCTGCCCCGCATGATCTAAGTTCATTAAGCAATATTTCATGATTTACGCAATCAAAGGCCTTAGACAAGTCAACAAAGACAATTCCAACATACCACTCTTTTTCTATACTTTGTATTATAGTCTCAAAAAGGTTCATGACACACGTGGTCGTCGAGTGACCTGGTACGAAGCCAGCCTGCATTTCATATAATAAATTATTATCGATAACATGTGCCAGCAATTGGTCGTATACGATCTTTTCAAGGATCTTTGAAAGAATTGGCAGGACTGAAACGCCCCTATAGTTATTAGGTTCCGTTGGGTCACCTTTTTTATATAAAGGGACTACTTTGGCATCTTTCCATTGATTTGGAAAGGTGTGACTGTTTATGGATAAGTTAATTAGCTTAGTTAAGAATGGCGTAATTACTATAGCTAGACCCCTTATCAGGTCACTCGACAATCCGTCTGACCCTGTTGCTTTCGAAGACTTTAAATTCTTTAAATAAGTAAAAATCATGCTTTCTGATACTTCTACTAATTTTAAATTACATACATCATTCAATTCGATTGTTAACTGTGGATTAATTATACATGGATTTTTCGTGAAATGCCTGTTTAGGTTATTTGCTATCTCAAATTGAGTTGTATATTCTATTCCATTATTACGTATCATGACAATAGATTTAGATTTGGCTTTCATGAAGGGCTTTACCAATTTCCATAAGTTAGCCCCACCCTTTAATTTTTTATGAAAATAATCTTTTTTACTTTTTTGAACCAAGTTACTCGTCAAATTACGTAATTTTTTATATTTATCAATAAATAATGGTTGTTTAAAAGATTTCTTTTTGGCCATATCCCTAAGGTGCATAACATGTTTTATCTCATTGGAAAGCCAAGGTGGGCTATTTATAAATTTGCGTTTTGATAGTAGTGGGGCATACTTGTCAAGTGTGCTTTTTATAGTATTTTGTAAAGAAGAGACACCATCATCTATGTTTTCTAATCCTAAGTGATCGAGGTTACTGATTAAGTCCTTTACAAACTCGTCACTATCAAAGTTTCTGTAGTCCCGTATAAAACTAATCTCTTTTTCTTTACGCGGAGCTTTTTTCTTCCTTATACACATAATTAGGTCATGATCAGATGCACCGGTTTGTATAACTTCTTGGTATAGGATTCTATCTGGACGGGTTGTAAAAATTAGATCTAGTAACGATTGCGTTGTTAAGGTTGTACGTGTGGGACTTTCAATTAATTGTTTAAAGTTAAGGAGAGTTTTCTTCAGCGCTCGTACTCTTGGTAGTACTGGTTTATGGAGGAAATTACAGTTAAAATCACCCAAAATCATTATTTCGATATCCTGATAGATATTATGAAACTGCAAGAGTTGGGCATCTAGCTCTTCAAATGTTTCTTCATAGTTAAAACAAGGGGGGCAGTAACATGTTCCAATTAAAAGAGGTTTAGTGTTTGTTTCTTTTAACAAACACCATAATAGTTCTAAATCTTTGTCTGTATGTTGCGTAATATTGTCGACAATGGAAAGGTTGAGATGATCCTTATGATAGAGACAGACACCTCCGCCACGCTTATTTCTCCTATCTAGTCTGATTACGTCATATCCGTCGATCTTAATTAGACTGTCTGGAATATCTGTTTTAAGCCAAGTTTCACTTATAGAAAGAATATCAATGTCATGGGTAGTTAGCAAGAAAATAATATCCTCAATATGAGGTACTACACTCCTGATATTAATATGAGCGATTTTCAAGCCACCACGAGTTGATTTAGTTTCACTGTTGGATGTAATATCATTGTTTTTAACCGAGGCGTTTGAAGACAAGTTCTCAAGTCAGACCATAACTGGGTCATCGTTGAACTTATTGGTTTCTCGATACCGATGAATTCTGAATGGATTTGGCCAATTTTCCAAATTTAAAATAATAGTATCGTACTTTTGCCCGCCTTCTATTAAGTATGACCTCTTCCATTGTGATACAGTAGCCAATTCTGATACTGTAACATCTGTGTTATCAAGATCTTGAAGATGTAATTTTACCTCTTCTGCGGATGAATTTGCTGGGCAGTTTGATAACACGTACTTCGATGTTGGTGAATTTGATAGACTGATTCCATCAGAGTCTTCATTTATTCCCCATACTCTTGTGTTGTTAGGAACGGTAGATAGTTTATGACAGGGAATACCAGACGGCCATAATTCTGGTTTTAGAATATCGTTGCATCCTGACGATGATTGAAATATAAAACAGTTATATTTTGATGTAGGGTCTTCAGATTTTCTAGAGAGTTTTATGTTTATAACGTTAATGTTTCTTTTAGTGATAAAGGTTCTCATTGTCTCAACGGTTGCTGATCGAGAACAGTTACCGACGAAGTAATCATTTTGAGACAATACCCCTTTAAAACGTGAATTTTCAGTTTTGCTTTCAGGCATTCTACCTACAGGCCGTGTGGGTACTTTTCGTTTTAAGAAACCTTTATGGATTTGTGGCTGACTAGATTGTGCCACACCAACATCCTTGTTGGTGTTGGGTCTTTGATTTATGAATAAATCAGTATATAGTTTTTTTGGAAAAGTCTGAGTCTGAAAAGTGTTGCTAATGTTTGGTCTTACTGATATATTGTCATTGCGAACAAGTGGACAAGCTCCCGTCAGGTGGATCTCCTTATTTGCCTCCCCACGCAACGTAGTTTCCAATGTTTGCATTTGTGTTTTGGTAGATTCACGAAAAGTTTTGAATTCTTCGTCCAGTATGTTAAGTTGGTTACTAATTGATTCAGTATCGAATTCATCTTTATGTTCTTTAAGGTCGTCGATACTTGTTTGCTGTATTTCAAGTTTTGAAGACAAAGTTGATATTTGTTCCGCGTAAATGTCTAGATTTTCATCAATAGATGCTTTGGCTTGAGAAAACTCATCAGCAAATTGTTTTAGCTTAACTAGGGTTGACACACACCCCGCACACATCCAAAATGCTCCAGCTACCTCGTCTTTAATGTTCAAACAAGTCAAATGAAACCATACATTACACATACCGCAATGTATCATAGCCCCGTGTCTCTGATTTCCTCCGTTAAATTTGCAATCCGCACAACAATGTTTAGGCATAGTTAAAATTAATTATTTAAAGTTAAATAATAACTAGTCAAAATTAAGATAAAATAAATGAATAAAACTTAAGATAAAGCTAAGATCCAAAGCCTGGACCGCGTTTACTTTAGGGTTAAGACCAAGGGTGTACGAGGTGGCGCTTATATTACCGTTGTGACAGGGGTCTTCCTTAAATTATCGTTGATATTTTAGGGGTCAGTCATAAAATTTTCATAATAGAGAAAATTTTCATCCTAAAATTAACGTAAATGTTTTTGGGGCTATTCACTTTTTATTAAATCTTTCGGTTAGATTGTATTGATTACAAAAAAATAAATTATTTTCATACTTACAATCCGCGACCTTGGCTCAAATACCTAAGCAGCCGAAAGGGTCACGGGGTTTAACTTTGTTTATTTTACAGTAATATAAGCGCCGTCAAGCGTAAAAACCACGGCGAACTAAATTGGTTAAACAAATATTCTCGCTACGCCACACGCATGGGCCTAGTTCATCTCAGAGTCTCCGATTAAACTCATGACGCAGGAAGTCCAAGTAAATGTCTTTAATGATGTTCTCATTGAAGAAGGGTCCGATAATTGGGTTTCCAAGAATGCCCACCAAACATTTACCTCGCATCGCAATTGATAGTGATGGTGCCGAAACCATCGAAAAATTTTTGGGTCCAATATTTTCATTATACCGGTCTACCGTACCGTGCCTGCGAAATGTGGCCTCGTCTGAAAACAGTACCTTCCTAACATTACGTTAAGAAGAACACTTACTAAGACACGCTCTTAAATACAGACAAGATTAAATGTGTTTTTTACTTTGACGCGTAATCAAGCGAATTTTTGACAGGCGCAACATTGTACTCCAACTCGATTTACTCTTGGTTAACGGTTACATTTCATACTTTACCGGAGACGTTTATTATTTTCAAAAACGTAATTCATAATTCGGTTCATATATAGTTTCTCCCATATCGGCTAGGAAATTAAAATTTATAATAAAACTAAATCTTACAAAGGTAGTGCACGCGATTCCATGGATATTTCAAACGTAAAGGGGACTGGGAAAAGTGACAACTTGGATGATCAAAAATCGTGGCATGAGAACGGTTTAAAAGTTCAGTATGATGATAGAGTTCAAAAAGGAGGAGTGCAACGTATTTTATAAAAGTTTGTAGAAGTGTAGAAGCATTTTCAAACTTTTCTAGAAATTAATATTTTCGCATTGTTTGAAAGTCCCCTATGAGTATATATATTGTCCCTGACGGTCCTGACCCACCAGTTTTACTACTTCAGAATCAGTTTTCGATTACTTATACATGTATGGAAAGCCTTCCCTCACAAGGGGCTGATAAGTTTCGGTGGGGTTGCTTTCGAAATTACATAGACATCAGGAACACCTTTAATTTATATAAAGCTGATGGATTTAGTTTTTTAGGAAAACGAAATTATGAAGTTGGTTACTTCAAGGGTTCGTTTCTGATTGTTTTGGTTTTCAGCGATTTTCAGCTGGAGAAAAAATGTATGGTAAAGTAGAAATGGCACCTTACAGGGTCGTGGTTCCTGTATCTCGCGAGTATCGAATTAAACCAGCGTTTCTCAAGTTTATGTGGCACGATTCGTAACTTTATAGTGCACGCGAGTCACTCTTTAATCTTAGATCGTTGCAGGGTCTTGCATAATGTGGGGTGGCGTAGCGGTTAGCGCTTTCGCCTTGCAGCAAGATCCCGGGTTCGATCCTGGACTGTGGCGCCGGGTGAAAATTCTGGGAAAAAATCCTTCTGCGTAGAGTTTACAAGTTCTCTCCCCGCTTGTTAAAAGGAGTTTTCTAACCCGGTTTCTCCTTTCCATCAAAACTTGCTGAGGTTAACGGTAATAGTTAGTATAGGGCGCTGTAGGTTAGCTGTGGCATAGGGGCTAGCCACCACCCCCCTATGCAAGGTAAAGGGACCCACCTGTAAACAAGCCACAGGCTTAGTGTAGACATCCCTTCTTAGACCAAGCCTAGATTATTATTATTATTATTAACCTTAGCGCAATGGAAACCACAAGGAGTTTTGCAAAATGATTTTTGCCCTTGTTTCTTTTCTTTCTCGACCCAGATTTGTCAAGTGAAAGTCTCGCGTTAAGACTTGGCCCAGGCATCGGGAATTAGGTAGATGCGTCCGATAATGTATCCAACCGCGGTCCATAATAAAATTTTACCCTGGAGACGGCTATGTTGGTAACTTACGTTTTCAGCGTCACGGGTTACGCTTACGTTATAGACCTCTTCTTCCATATGTTAAAGAAAGAGAAGCCGCTTGTCCAACAGTAAATTTATTCTACGATTTATAGTGACAAAATTATCAAATCTTCAGCGTGTCCTCACTATGAGAAGTCGAAGCGAGTTTTACCGCCGGAATCGACCGAAGAGTCCAATTACTTCCGCACGCTCATTTTGTTGTCATCATTAGCCTGTGCAAACATAGCCTTAATAGTGTTTGGACACCAATTTGTTAAAATATGCATTTCTAATCACAGAAACAGACTTGAATTAACAGCGCCAAACGAGGAGCTCATCACTCTCAGATTCCCGGTCCACCTATTAAGAATTGCTCGATATAACCTTATGGCTTTCAATAGTAGGTTTTTAAAGATTACGCGTAATTATATTTGTTTTTGCGCCATCTATCGGATGCGCAAAAGGTTTAGTCCCATTATTGGTGTGGTTGGGCGTCTTTTTTCCCCATTTCCCAGTTTTTTCCTGTGCGGAATTGGGAAATTTTTAAATAGTACTCAGAACCACACTTAGGTGGCTCTGCAACGTGAAAAAATTTAATTTATTTATGAAATTATTCTCCTCCTCGACCGGGTATAGATCCCGGACCATCTCACAGAGCTTTCACTCCGCAGATTGACGCCTTTACGCTCTCGGCTGTCTATACATATTACCAGGCTCGAGTAATGTTGCTTAAACCTTGCATGTCTTGCACGTCGGCGGCAGGCGCGTTCCTCTCACCTCTTGCTTATTTGGGGCAGGGAGGAGGGAACTTTGTTCGACGCGGCGAGTCTGGCGTTTCCATGGTTACGCGCGTATACATGCCGAGAATTGAGAGGTAAACTGACAAGCAGCGAGTCTAGCGGACTGAATTGAAATCTCTAGGCGGGAAATTCGCAAATGGTAGATTAGCAGTTTAAAAATGGGGAGCGCTACAATTATAAAATACCTCGCGTTTTTAGCATTAGAATGTTTACAAAATTATTTTAAGAATTGTCTAAAAAATAATAAAAACTAACACATTTTTAACGTATGAGACATTTGAATTATAAACCAAAAAAAATAATAATACCGTAGTCTCTGGAGAGTGTATCAGTGAAATTTCTGTAACTAAGCAAGTTAATGATATCTATGTAAGTGTTCGAATTAAATATGTTACTATTGTAAGTTAATTAAATTAACTTATAAGTGCTTCTAGACAGATACATTTTTGAGGTTAACTATACCTGTACATTTAATTTGGGTTTTGGGATTAGATAAGCTAAAGTTTTAAAGCTTAATTTTTCTCTTTAAGCGCGTAACAATTTTGGACAAACAGAAATGATAATTTGATTCGCGATAAAATCTTTCTATTAACGTTTGATTACATGAATAATCCTAATAATAAATTTTACCAAGCACAAGCACTTTCGAAGGTTCTTTTCACTCTTAAGTAACAAATTTTGACAAAGAAAAATTATCATTTCAAGTTTAAATCTGCCTAAAAAAGTTAATGATAATTTATTTAATTAACTCTTAATTGGGTTCTTTTCAGTTACATATTTGACAAACAAAAATTATCGTTTCAAGTTTAAATTTACCTATGAACGTTAATGATAATTTATTTAATAAATTCTTATTTTTAATTAATAAGAGTAATCAATTACTAATCATCACTTATGATCATTAACTATAAGAAAAAAATCAATATAATTTTTATAAACGCAATCAAAATAAGCATTGGTAATATAATAATTACAAACCTAATACGCTCCTGGCCCATTGGAGTGAAACCCATTCGACCGATACCCATTCGAAAGAATCCCATTCGACCGAAAAGTAGCCAAATTTGGCAGTAAATTTTTGCAGTAATTTGGTCTAAAACATAACAGTAATGTTTTGGAAATGGAATATTATTTGAGAAGTCAATGAAGCTAAACATCAATATTTTGGGTAAGGCGTAGCATTGTTAAATGATTTACAAAATATTACTAACCTAACCTGACATTACAGTAATGATTTGGAAAAGGCATATTATTTGAGAAGTCAATGAAGCTAAACATCAATATTTTGGAAAAGACATAACATTGTTAAATGATATATAATATATTACTGACCTAACTTAACCAAAACTAACCTAACATAACCCAACCTAACCCCAAAAAAACAAAAATAAAATACCCCAGCTGTAACATCCAATTTTTAAACTCAACCTAACAATGCTACACTGTAAGAAATAATGGTTTACTTCTATTCCATTAATGGATATATCACTTATGTCAGAAAACCAAACCCTATCCGGTTTGGTTTTGAACCCTTATGGGCATATGTAATGGATCGGTACAGCACCAATATCATTCCCTTCATGGATGTTTTTTAAACCATCATTATTCCCATCATGGATATTATTTAAACCATCATTATTCCCATCATGGATGTTTCTTAACCCGTTATTATTCCCTCCATGGATGTTATTTAACCCGTTATTGCCTGTCGTGGACGATATTTTAACCGTTATTATTCGCATCGTGGATGTTTCTTAACCCGTTATTATTCCCACCATGGATGTTATTTAAACCATCATTATTCCCATCATGGATGTTTCTTAACCCGTTATTATTCCCACCATGGATGTTATTTAACCCGTTATTATTCCCATCATGGATGTTCTTTTAACCGTTATTATGCCTATCATGTACGATATTTTAACCGTTATTATTCCCATCGTGGATATTTTTTAAACCGTTATTATTCCCATCATGGATATTTTTTAAACCGTTATTATTCCCATAATCAATGATATTTTGTAGTTTGAGTTCAATGAAAAAAAGTTTCTTTCACTTCCGTACTTTTTGAAAACAAAATATTTTCATCTACGCCAAGTCCTTTTGCTTTTAATTTTCGTTCACTGAATCCAAGAGATGTTCACAAAAACCCAGTAAATCGTTAATCATAGATTGAACTACCGTATGTGGCAGATGGTGTGCTTCTTTGTATTTAAGAATAAGCTTCAGAAGTGATTCGCGGATCTCAAGCGGATTTAAATCATTTTCCAGTCCCGTTTCACCATATTCAATTTCCTCATTAACTGGAACGTCAGGAACTTCAGGCTCCACGTTAATCTCCATTTGGACATTATTTTCATTTTCATGATTTTGAGTATCGTTTTGGCTTTTGTAAACAAGTGGATGTTTAATTTTAACGTGACGTCGAAAAGAATCCACTTTTTTGTAACACCTTCCACATCCATCTATCCCACAGACAACGTTAAATTTAGGGTCATTTCCATGAACATTTTGTAAGTGATTTAATAAGTTAGTAAATGTTTTTGCAAAATATGTACACTTAACACAGCTATAAAATCGGGCACTCATCATATATTACATTTAGATCGAGCTTGGTAAAATGCTAAACTAAACTACCTTAACGTTCTTTGATATAAGAACTGTTGGGAGAATTGGAAATTTTTCTATATTGACATGATAATCCCTAAAGAGGGATTGTCATGTCACTTGGCCAAAATGCTAGAACATATAGCTTTGAAATATAACGTCGCGCGTGCGCTCCTTCGAGAAAGGTGACCACTGAAGGGGGCAGGTCGATAAAAGGGCAATCCGGTAAAGGGGGGGACTCGGGCTTTTCTCTTTTCTCAATAGGAGAGGACACAGTGGAAAGTTTTTTTTCAATTCGGTTTTCGCTTTTCCCCCCGGGCCCCCAAATACGGTGCCTAATAGGCGCGCCTATACGCGCACATTTCTAGACAAAGTACTGGACAAAGAAGTTTCGCTTGGAGAGGTTAAAGTTTTGAGATGGCTAGTGAAGATATATTACTGCTTCTCATTTTTGGCGACAAAAAGAAGAAAATATTGTTGAAGAATCCTTCAATTAAAAGTTTTCGAGATAAACTTGAATCAGACGTTTCCTTACAAGAATATAATGGACATGGTTTTATATACCAGGTAAGTGCCTTTTTTATTAAACTTAACAACTTCAAAGTATTAAATCAAGAATGAAACTTGTATAATCTGGTGTTCAAAATTTATCCCAGTGATTTTCCACTCGGTAGTATAGCAACATGGTGTATAATTCCATTGTTTCAGACTCAGTAATGGCAGTGGCCTGCCTTTCGCTGTGTTAGGCTCGATGGGGAGTTAACATGGGTTGCCAACTTGCCATTCCTCGATCTGGTCTTAGAATTCAAAGATTGAAATTTTAAACTACTATAAAAATATATAGTTATATAATCTTGAGAATATAGGGAGCGGGCGAACAGTTCTTTCTACGTCATAGCTTATTAATCAAAACGTCTTGGATTTAACCAAGACCTAAAAAGGATCGATAAGAAGAGAGTTAAGCAAGTGACTGAAAGCCCAGATATTAAAAGTTTTTTTTAAATTAAGACTTACACGCTTAAGATGCTGTTCGGACAGTGGGACAAAGGACGATTTTCCTCGTAGAGCTTAACATGGCGGGTGGGTAAAAAAGGAGAGGGCGTCGGACAGCCCTTTTAAGAAACTTATGTTCCATCACCCTATTCCATTGAATAAACTTAATTTACTGGTAGTCAATTTATTCCCTCTCAATAATTTGAAAAATTTACTTATCTCGGGTTTACGAGCACAATTCCATTCCCCGTTTACATTTTATAACCACATTTATCATTTTTAGGAGAGTACGTGCATGGATAAAGAATGCGCGTGAGGAAATTGGTTTTCACTCTACAGGATAGGCAACTCCCTATCTCGAACGACAGCCTATTCTGTATATACTCTGTTACAACATGGGTTGTCAGCACGCGTAAAGCTAGGTCTCTATGTAGTCTAGCCTTGCGCGTGCTGACAAGAGACAAAAAACTAAAGGATATTTTAAACGTTTTTAAATCCTGAAGATCCTGAAGTTTTTTGTCTCTTGACAGCACGTACAAAGCTACGTGCTGTCAATTGGGAAATAATTTTCACACTTTATAAAAACAAATTATACAACAATAGTAGGATATTAGTTATGGAAGATGCGAAACTGATATTTAGAAAACTCTTTGAATATATTAATTTTAATCAGTATTTATTTAAAATTTGGATACGAGTGTCTAAATCTTAGTTCAAAAAATCTGTTCAATGTTAACTAATAGAATGAGTTTGTCTCAATAGTTTCACCAGCTTATTAAAGAATTATATTTAATCACATAGCATTACCAACAGGGGTTACGTTCTTAGCGTGTTTTTACATAAAACACCATTGGGGCAAGACTAATACAGAGTACTAAAACCCTTCACTAGAAAATTCTAAAATTAATGCAAGAATCATCGCCTTTTTTTCGTAACAATAGCATGGCCCTACAATCCTCCCTCCTCTCTCTTTCACGGTTATTATAGTAGGCAACATCAAAAATACTCCAGAACCATCGTTAACCTTTAACTTGCTCTAGGATTAACAATCTTACCCAGTCATAAATTACTTTAAAGGGAATATGAAAGTATTAGTATATCTTTGACAGATATACTGGTACAGATATTCTGGTACGAATATTGAAATTTTGGACTTTACTCGGGTAAATTTGATATGGATTCCTCAAGCACGTTAGATTCCCTTTAATGTGTCTGGACTCTTTCCAAGAGCAGAACAGTAACGTCAGTCAAGTTACTGACGAATCTCTCCCTTTTTCTGATCATTGTATCACTGACCTCGTACCAGCCGTTGTCTTTTCTCACAAAGTTCACATAATGTCCCTCGGCCAACGATTCACCTTTATGAATAATCACCCCTTTAGTTTTAAAAAGCATCTTACTCCTAGTGACATTTTGATTTTCAAAACTTGATATTTTGGTCGAAATCTTAATTGGTCGACCATCTTTGTAATCGCCACGGAGAAGACACAAAAATACGTACTTCCCGCTGGATATCAATACATCACGGTCTTGTATTTTTGGGTTGTTACAAAATACGCATGGCACCTCTGTTAATCTCATCCTTTTTTCTAGAGATTTCCAATCTCGGTTTTCTAGTGGAAATTGAAAATGTTGCTTTCAACAATATTCTCTGAATTTTGTTCAACTTGACATTCGGGGCATTTGGTAACGTTTCGCGACTTTGACCAAAAAAGATCTTTCAGAGCCTTAGAGTAATCGGCTTCCATTTCTTGGCTTAGTGTCGTCAAAAGGACCATCAAAAATTCACTGGCGTCTTGATGATCGTTTTGCGTAAAATGATTTCCGACAGCCATTCTCAGTTCCAACCCTTTACGACTGAAACTTCCTTGAGAACTCTCGATGTCGTTTATCGTGTTATGGAGGCAACGTAAAACTGGTTTTTCAAAGAATGATCCATTGTAAGATTTAACCAATTCTCTTAATTCCGGCACTAATAAGAGTAGTTGCAAAACGCTATTAGAATAGCACGTTACTTGGTCATCGTTAGCTAAACCCTTCAAGGGCAAACTATCCAAACTCTGTTGGGCTTTCCTTTTCTTCTTCGTTGTTTCTGCACATCTCTCTTCCTCGCCATCTAAAAGGCTTTTAGATAGTGTAGGCGCACTTCTTTTCCCACCTCGACTTTCTTTCGACTCCGTTATTTCCAAAAGAGGCAGATCTGGCCTATATTTTTTGCGAAGCCTGTTATACTCCATAATGGCTCGTCCATCCGCCTTAATTTTAGTCGGATCGAACTGTAATAGATGGAGTCCGGCCAAGGACGTCACTCTCGATAAAGCCACAGACGCCATGCCCGTTCCGAATAAATTCGAACCCAAATCCATAATGGCGCATTTTAAACTCATGCCTTGGCTTTTGTGTATCGTAATAGCGTACGCCATTATGACGGGAAACTGGGACCGCTTAACGTAAATGTTTGCCATGAGCAAAAATTTGACGCAAATTTTCTCAACTAAAACGTCAGTGTTAGCATCATCGTTATTTGGTTCACGATCTACTCTGAGAAAAATACCAGTAACGTTTCCTTGTTCGTCCTTCTTGAATCCAGTTACGAAACCCATCGTACCATTTACAACGCCTTTTCAAAACTGATATTCCTTCTGACCATTATTCGGCAGCCAACGCAAAGAACTAACTCGCTCTCCAAACCGCCTGTTTTAGACGGTTCGTTTTGTAGCCCTTGCAGTCTCCTGA
>JAEQBA010001141.1:14147-167249 GCA_019434445.1 Phalangium opilio
GTGTTCTATTAGGCGGCCCCCTCCAGGTCTGAGATTGGCAGCCTTGACATTTCCATCCAACGTCTGTGGTACATCATTCTCTACTGAAAATACGCGTGTCCATCTGTTTTTGCATTGGAGTTTTCTGTTCCAAAGTGGTTTAATGATATTTTGAAATTTCAACGTAAGATCGAAAAGACGATGATACTGAAAAGAGATGCGGATCTATTAGGCGTTGCACTTTATAATTTATCACCAATTAAATTTCCATTTATCAAACTGATAAGAAGTGTGTCTTGAGAAGATCTATACTGATAAAATAAACAAACTGGGATAAATTCTGCGTTCAAAGCCTTGGTTTATATTGCAAACAAATTTAGCAATTGTTAATTTCTCACCAATGGGTTTCGACTAGTATTAAGTGTCTAAAGGTCTCCTCGAAACGTCGTGATAAACCGAAGTTTTGGTTATGATAGTATCAAATCACGATTGAAATCAAATGGTTTATTTCTGGTAATCATCCACATTTGTTACGTTAATGGACCAATTACTGGTAACATTCGTGTTATCAAATTTCACACACTGCTGAGATCCGCGAGAAGTATTTATATCCTTGCAAAAATTTATAAAAATATTAAACACATTACTTACAATTGTACTTTTGTCATTTCATGAACGTTCAACTGCTTTTTAGTTCCTTTGAATGTGATTTGAACCACATTTTAGTAGTTTAACAAAACTTTGATCCACTTTCTTAGTCGTATTTTCGCTTTCAATCGAATGCTTTCATTTCACGTCAGTTTCATCCGAATTTTAGTAGATTAACAACACTTGCGAGCACTTTTTCGTCATTCAACTTCATTATCTGTTTGATAATAGTCATATATTAACAATATCGGATATATTTAAGTCGAATAACGAAACGTTTACTAAACATTTATCGAAACTTAACCAATTTTTAGTGTTTTGCCGATACTTTAAAATGAATTATACACACTTCATGTCACTTTCAACCACTTTTTAGTTCCTTGTGAAGAAAACTTAATCGGAATTCCGTCATTTGAAAACGTTTTCTGTAGCGTTAATACCTATAAAACATATTAGAAACCAAACTGCAATAATATCAAAACATAAATTAATGTTAATGAGGAGATGGTGTTTCATTGATTTTCTGTTATTTAGTCTGAAGTTTGAAATCATCCGTTTTACACTACGTATCTTTCACCTTGAAAATTCGTTTTCCATATAAACTTTTGCAGTTGGATTAGGAATTTATCTAAATCATAAATTAATGTATTCCGATTAAGAGTAAGACGTTTATATTCTAGGAATTCATACATTATTAGATAATAAGGTGTTCATCACATTTATATCACATGGGAATTTTGGTTATGGAACATTGAAATTCGATTTCAAAACCATAGAAATTAGTAAAGCGATGTAGAATTTCGGAAAAAGGAATTAAATCGCCGAAATAATAAAAATTAGAACAGAAACATGAAAGCTTGAGGAAAAAGGATAAATAAACTTGCAACAAAATAAGAAGTTTGAAACGTTTTTTTTATTACTCGCATAAACGCAGCAGGAACAACAAAAGTTTGAAAAGTAATAAAAAACGTATCAGCACAAATAGGAAAAGTTTGAACAGTAATAAAAAAACGTTTCAGCAGAAATAAGAAATGTCTAAACAGAAACAGGGAAAAATTGAACATAAATAGTGAAACTTTGAACATAAATGGTGAAGATTTTAACAGAAAGAGTGCAACTTTGAACATAAAGAGTGAAACTTTGAACATAAAGAGTGAAACTTTGAACATAAAGAGTGAAACTTTGAACAGAAAGAGTGAAACTTTGAACATAAAGAGTGAAACTTTGAACAGAAAGAGTGAAAATTTAACATAAATAGCGAAACTTTGAACAGAAATAGTGAAACTTTGAACAGAAAGAGTGAAATTTTGAACAGAAAGAGTGAAACTTTGAACAGAAAGAGTGAAACTTTGAACAGAAAGAGTGAAACATAGAACAGGAAGAGTGAAACTTTGAACAAGAAGAGTGAAACTTTGAACAGAAAGAGTGAAAAATAGAACAGAAAGAGTGAAACTTTGAACAGAAAGAGTGAAACTTTGAACAGAAAGAGTGAAACATAGAACAGGAAGAGTGAAACTTTGAACAAGAAGAGTGAAACTTTGAACAGAAAGAGTGAAACATAGAACAGAACGAGTGAAACATAGAACAGAAAGAGTGAAACATAGAACAGAAAGAGTGAAACATAGAACAGAAAGAGTGAAACATAGGACAGAAAGAGTGAAACCTAGAACAGAAAGAGTGAAACCTAGAACAGAAAGAGTGAAACATAGAACAGAAAGAGTAAAACATAGAACAGAAAGAGTGAAACATAGAACAGAAAGAGTGAAACATAGAACAGAAAGAGTGAAACATAGAACAGAAAGAGTGAAACATAGAACAGAAAGAGTGAAACATAAAACAGAAAGAGTGAAACATAAAACAGAAAGAGTGAAACATAGGACAGAAAGAGTGAAACATAGAACAGAAAGAGTGAAACATTGGACAGAAAGAGAGAAACCTAGAACAGAAAGAGTGAAACCTAGAACAGAAAGAGTGAAACCTAGAACAGAAAGAGTGAAACATAGAACAGAAAGAGTGAAACATAGAACAGAAAGAGTGAAACATAGAACAGAAAGAGTGAAACATAGAACAGAAAGAGTGAAACTTTGAACAGAAAGAGTGAAACATAGAACAGGAAGAGTGAAAATTTGAACAGGAAGAGTGAAACTTTGAACAGAAAGAGTGAAAAATAGAACAGAAAGAGTGAAACATAGAACAGAACGAGTGAAACATAGAACAGAACGAGTGAAACATAGAACAGAAAGAGTGAAACATAGAACAGAACGAGTGAAACATAGAACAGAAAGAGTGAAACATAGAACAGAAAGAGTGAAACATAGAACAGAAAGAGTGAAACATAGAACAGAAAGAGTGAAACATAGAACAGAAAGAGTGAAACAGAAAGAGTGAAACCTAGAACAGAAAGAGTGAAAAATAAGGAGTGAAACTTTGAACATAAATAGTGGAACTTTAAACATAAATATTGAAACTTAAAACATAAATGGTGAAACTTTAAACATAAATGGTGAACTTAAAACATAAATAGTGAAACATTGAACAGAAATAGTGAAAATTTGAACATAAAGACTGAAACTTTAAACAGAAAGAGTGAAACTTTGAACATAAATAGTGAAACTTTAAACAATAGGGAAACTTTGAACAGAAAGAGTGAAACTTTGAACATAATGAGTAAAAACTTTGAACAGAAATAGTGAAACTCTGAACAGAAATAGTGAAACACCGAACAGAAATAGTGAAACACCGAACAGAAATAGTGAAACACTGAACAGAAATAGTGAAACGTCGAACAGAAATACTGAAACGCCGAACAGAAATAGTGAAACACCGAACAGAAATAGTGAAACGCCGAACAGAAATGGTGAAACACCGAACAGAAATAGTGAAACGCCGAACAGAAATAGTGAAACGCCGAACAGAAATAGTGAAACACCGAACAGAAATAGTGAAACACCGAACAGAAATAGTGAAACACCGAACAGAAATAGTGAAACACCGAACAGAAAAGTGAAACACTGAACAGAAATAGTGAAAATCTGAACATAAATAGTGAAACACTGAACAGAAATAGTGAAAATCTGAACATAAATAGTGAAACATTGAACAGAAATAGTGAAACTCCGAACAGAAATAGTGAAACGCCGAACAGAAATAGTGAAACGCTGAACAGAAATAGTGAAACGCCGAACAGAAATACTGAAACGCCGAACAGAAATACTGAAACGCCGAACAGAAATAGTGAAACGCCGAACAGAAATAGTGAAACGCCGAACAGAAATAGTGAAACACCGAACAGAAATAGTGAAACACCGAACAGAAATAGTGAAACACCGAACAGAAATAGTGAAACACCGAACAGAAATAGTGAAACACCGAACAGAAATAGTGAAACACCGAACAGAAATAGTGAAACACCGAACAGAAATAGTGAAACACCGAACAGAAATAGTGAAACACCGAACAGAAATAGTGAAACACCGAACAGAAATAGTGAAACACTGAACAGAAATAGTGAAACACTGAACAGAAATAGTGAAACTCTGAACATAAATAGTGAAACATTGAACAGAAATAGTGAAACTCCGAACAGAAATAGTGAAACTCTGAACAGAAATAGTGAAACACCGAACAGAAATAGTGAAACACCGAACAGAAATAGTGAAACACTGAACAGAAATAGTGAAACGCCGAACAGAAATAGTGAAACACCGAACAGAAATAGTGAAACACTGAACAGAAATAGTGAAACGCCGAACAGAAATAGTGAAACGCCGAACAGAAATAGTGAAACACCGAACAGAAATAGTGAAACACCGAACAGAAATAGTGAAACACCGAACAGAAATAGTGAAACACCGAACAGAAATAGTGAAACACCGAACAGAAATAGTGAAACACCGAACAGAAATAGTGAAACACCGAACAGAAATAGTGAAACTCTGAACAGAAATAGTGTAGCTTTCAGTATTATTCTCGTCATCTTTTCTATCATTCTCCATCACTTTAAATAGCATTTTGTTTATCTTTTCAATTATTTTCCACCACTTTTTATTGTAGTTTGGTAGGTTCACAACACTTTAAATCGCATATTCTCCCATTTCGATACACTTTTGACAAAGTGCTTAGGGATAGAATCTAAGATCTGTATCTTGCTTTATCCTACAAATATTTTTATCTATAGATTCACCAAATAAAATAGAGGGTATTTGATTTAATTTTATTCCGCTTTATTATGATATCCGATATTTGCTCATTGTATAAACATGATAAAGATATTTATGATACGGTGCTATCGGAATAAATGTCTTTAATCAATAGAAAGTAGGTTTATTAATATCTAAACATTGTTTTAAGGACGGCAACACTAGTATCTGGTGTTCATATCGGGATGGGAACATTAATAGGGAAAGTATGAACAATAGGGAAGGTTTGAACACTAATATGAAAGTTTTCTCTAATCATTTTGACTTTAGAAATGAATTAAACGCATGGACTAAAGCGTGGGTAGTTCGAAAGTCTACCCGCCATATTTCTGAAATTAGTTCACTTCTGCACTTATCAATTTAACCTTTGCTTGCACAAGCTCGGAGGAAATTTACCGATGATTTTGAAATGAGTTTTACCCTTTTATCATTGTTTACTATGGTTTGAATTTGATTTTGTTTGTGTTTAGGAGATACAATTGCCATCTTTTCTATTTACTGTAAATCCATACTTTTAGGAAGATCAAATATTTGTTCATTTCCTCGACATGTATGTGAAAGAATGGATAAATCGAGGCATATGCTTTTATCATTTCAAATCATTATTGGTTCTCTTATCAGATCGAAAGTTCACTTTACTGTTGGCAATGTGAGACAAAGTTTTGGACATAGAGTTTATTTCCCTTATCAGTTCAAATAATAATATAATATGATAAGAGAATTTTTTGTTTTTAATAGTAAAAATTAATAAAATTAATATTTTATGGGTGTTATAAGATTTAAGATAGGCCAACCAAAAAAAAAAATTAGAAACACAAAATATTTAACGTAAGCATCTGCCTACAGAACGCCGAATTTAAAAATGTTTATTATTAAACCAGTTAAACTACTTCACGTATTTCCCCAGCCACGCCATGGTATTTCTCCTACAATTTCCTCGCCGTTCACAAAGTCAACATGGTGTCAGGGGGTGTCGGGTTTTTCCCCCGCCAGGGAAAATGTGACGTTGTGTTTGATTCACTGGCACCATAGGAAGATTGTCCGAAAAAAAAATGTGGTGGACGTCATGTCTGATTCATTGACGCCATATTTACTGGTGCCATGTCTGATTCATTGACGCCATATTTATAGGTGCCATCTGGCACTGACTGACGCCACTGTCCCAAAGGCAATATTTACTATCTACTGTAAACTAACTCCATTTCCAGTTTTCATAGTCTTTAACCTAGGCTTAGTGAAGATGGCCCCTATGAACTAGGAAGTTAGCTTTCATGTAGAACCGATTTATGACGTATTTCCTGGCACGGCCAACTTTACGAGCATCTAAGTTCGCCGTGTTCCTGGAAACTTTCAACAAGTTCGACAAGACCAAAAACTTTTATAATAGGGCCTATTAAAAGCAAGCGCGCCTTTTCTAAGTTAAGCCTACTTTTCAAAAACGAGAATGGCGTCGGTCGAAGTTTCTTTCATCCAGGGGCACGAAAGATCCAGGTATCTTATTTTTAAAGATTTTTCCGAGGATCAAGGAAGTCAAATGTAATCGTGAAAAAAACGTAAAAAGTGAGAACCTGTGCTAAGTTTCAAAATAAATAAACTTTTTCTTTATTAAACAAGCAATGAAAAAGTCTATTTTTTACAATATTTAATTTTTAAAAATCTTCATCGTCCCTATCAATTATAATCGGAGGTGAAGAAATTACAACTTTTTTTCCGGTTTTCTTATTAACCATAGTCGAGGGTTTCTTCTTCTTTTCCAATAACTCCGTCAGGCTTC
This sequence comes from Phalangium opilio, assembly GCA_019434445.1. NCBI lineage: Eukaryota > Metazoa > Arthropoda > Arachnida > Opiliones > Phalangiidae > Phalangium > Phalangium opilio. Next base: position 20,748 of record JAEQBA010001141.1, read on the forward strand.
TAGCTTTAATGGGTTCTTGACTGGTGTTTAGTTTTGTTTGCAAGCAAAACGGGGAGAAGAAACTATTTGTCGTTTGGGATTATCTGGCCTCCAACGCCGAGAACATATGTTCTCGATCCTGTTTTAAGAATTTGGACAAAGGAGTACGGTGAACATATCGCCTTGGAACATAAGAAAGTGGAAAAAAAGATAGCGGCTCTGACATCTGAAATTTCACCTAAAACATTTGAAGAGTTTTTGCGGCCACTTTAAATGACCGAACGGGTCTAAATTGATTGCGTTACAGTAAATCTTAAGTGAAAAACCATTCTCTTGAAGAGATCTCCTCTGGAAGTAAGCGCGAATGCCTACAACCAAGACATTCTTAGATTATGGAGAGCCAATATGGACATTCAATTTTTTCTGGATGCTTACGCGTGCGTTATGTACGTCATCGCTTACATTGGAAAATAACAGCATGGCATTTCCCAATTACTTATGGAAGCTATGATAGCCGCTAGGCAGGCGGGCTCTACTGTTAAAGAAAGGCTTAAAGTTATTGCCAACAAGTTTCTCACTGGTCATGAAATTTCCGCCCAAGAAGCGGCGTACTTATGTCTGCAGATAACCGTGTCTAAGTCTAGTAGAGCTACCGTCTTTATCAACACAAATATGCCAGAGAAACGAGTTCATATTCTCAAGCCAAAGAGTCAGCTTGATGATTTTCCAGAAGATAGTACAGATATTTTTTCGGAAGGACTAATTGATCGTTACCCTTCAAGGCCAGATGATATGAAATCAGTCTGTTTGGCTGAATTTTCAGCTTGGTAAGAATTCAATAAGAAAAAAGGCCGAGGTCGGCAAGTTTCAAGTCTAAACGAGGATGAACGACTTGATAGCGAGCCCGAATCTAATGTAGCTTCGGTTTGGATCGCTTTAAACGGAGCCTCCGAAATGAACTAGGCCCGTGCATGTCAAATTCTATGTGGGGAAATATCCAGTTTGTTAAGGAAAATATTTTCGCCATATATGTGTACGAGATGGCGCTCACATTACCGTTGTGACAGGGGTCTTCCTTAAATTATCGTTGATATTTTAGGGGTCACTCATAAAATTTTATGATAGAGAAAAGTTTCATCCTAAAATTAACGTAAATGTTTTTGGGTCTTTTCACTTTTTATTGAATCATTTGGCTAGAATAGATTGTATGAAACCATGATTCTTTAAATAAAATTAGATGTTAAATTATTTCAATAAAAATAATTCAGTAAGAGTAATAAAACCGTATACTTACAATCCGCGACCTTGGCCCAAATATCTAAGCAGTCGACAGGGTCACGGGGTTGAACTTTGTTTATTTTACGGTCGTGTCAGCGCCCCCAAGCGGGAAAACACGGCGAACTAAATTAGTTAAAAAACTATTCTCGCTTCGCCACACGCATGGGCCTAGTTCATTTCGGAGGCTCCGCTTTAAAGCATGGCTATGGATTTGTACGCAAACGTACACAGGCTAAAGTCCTCCGATACAGGAATTACAGTATCGAGAAAGATACATTGGATTTCTACAGAGAGCAAATTCTCTTGTTCCAACCTTGGCGCCACGAGGTCACAGATGTTTTGGAAAAAGATTTCAAAGAAGTCTACGAAGCAAATCTGGAACTGATTTCGCGGAAAAGAAATGAAACTGGTGAAGTGACTTTGAAAGAGCGAGGGTAGAATTCCTCGAAAGTGCAAGTAGATGTGGCTAATGTGCAACCAATACTGGAGCATCAAGATGAAAGAGATCGCCAATACACGATGGATGACCCAGAATTCGCCGTTCTGGCTTGCATACGAGATGCTACGGCAGACATCGGGCGGGAAATCCCCGATTGCCGTGTGCCAGATTACACAGCCGTGCAAACTGTTCGTATAGTAGAAGACAGTGAGTATGCCAAAATGGTACAGGGTTTAAACGTAAATCAGAGAGAAGTATTTGGCCACATTCTTGGGCATTTCAAAACTAAGCCCGGCCAGTATCTCCGCCTATTTGTCACTGGGGGAGACGGAGTAGGTAAAAGTGTCCTCATTAACGCCGTATGCGAGGGCGTCACTAGATACTTCCACAAACAACCTGGGGCTGACAACTCCAACATTATTGTCTTGAAGTGCTCTTTCACGGGAAAAGCAGGTTTTAACATTGGTAGAACCACTTAACATACGGCATTCTCGCTTCCAGTTAGCCAATACGGAGGGTCCACGTCGAGAATGGAATCAGAAACTCTGAACAAAATTAGGGTAGCCTGGAAGGATCTTAAACTGATAATTATTGACGAGGTTTCAATGGCAGGAGTTGGGATACTCACGAAGGTCAATTCTAGGTGCCAAGAGGTTATGGGGTCACAAGAATCATTCGGTGGACTTTCAGTTTTGGTTGTTGGCGATTTTAACCAACTGAAACCAGTAGGCGATAGTTACGCGTTTCAAATTCCTAAAGCTCGTGACACCCCTTATGCTGGATTGCTAGATAATAATCCGCAATGGAAAGAATTTAAGGTTTTTTTCTTGAATGAGATCATGCGTCAGAAGGAAGACAAGGCATTCGCCATGGCTCTGAATCGAATGGCCATAGGAAAAATGGAAGTCAGTGACGTATCACTAATCAAGAAACAGCAGGTGAATGTAAAAGGCGAGCCTCCTCTCGACGCCATACATCTGTATGCTACGAACAAAGGCGCGGCAGATTTCAATGAGCTGCGTCTCAGCCAGTTTAAAACTGAATTTTGCGATTCTTTGGCTTTCGATAACGTCAAAAGAGAATTTCAAGGGCTTGTGCGAAAAAAATATTCTGGATAGAGCGAAACAACTGAAGCCCAGTTCCACTTACGGATTGAGTGAAAATATTCGCTTGCAAATCAGTTCTCGGTATATGGTTACCAACAACATTGACATTCAAGATTGAATTGTTAATGGAGCCACTGGCAGAATACGTCAAATTGACTACGGAGCGCGTCCAGACGGGGTTCGTGTTCCAATTAGAATCTGGATTTCCTTTGACCACGAAAGGGTGGGAAAAGATATTAGAGTTAAAGTGCCGCTTTGATAGTCGCTACTAAGGCCGAGCCTTCGTGGACTCCCCTTGAAATACAGTGAGGTCATGCACGCTTCGATACTCGAATAAAAACGTCACTGTGTCTAGAAAACAATTTCCCTTACAAGTGGCAGAAGCAATAACCATTCATAAGAGTCAGGGTGATACCTACAAATGTGTGGTGGTTCATACCAACAAAAACCGAAAAATGCAAAGGTCCATGTTGTACGTTGCTTGCAGCCGCGCCACTTCCGCTCAGGGGCTTTATATCGATGGCGAATTTGTAGCGCCCGAACTTCCAAGGACAATGACGTCGTCAAAATAGAAATGGAGAGAATGGAAAGAGAAGCGCAGCTCTTCGTGTCCACATTGCTCTCACGACCAGTTATGTTTTTCCATAACCCCAAGTCTTTAAGGGGTCATTTGCAGGATGTCAGACGTGATGATTTCATTGTCAGTGCTGACTTGCTTTTGTTTGTGGAAATTCGAGCGAAAGAGCAAGATGATTTAAGTATCGCTCAATTCGAGAATTTTGGAGGAATTTTCTTGCCCGAGAACGCTCCTGAAAGAAGATCTTATGGATCGACGATTTATGGAAATAGTAAAGTGACTGAACAGGTTTTGGATTGTAAAGTCACTCATGATCGGCTCCCAAATGGGCAGCCATCGCCCATAGCCCGCCTTGAACGGATTTGGCTCGATTGTAAATTGAGAGGAGAGAAAATAGCTATAGTACTGTTGTACAAATCGCCTCAAGCCAGCTTGAAACTGGTGTCAGATGATTTGACTATGCTATTTTCTAAAAAATACGATCCGACCGTACCTACTTTGGTCGTTGGAGATTTTAATGTTTTACTAAGGAAACAGGCATTGACAAAGTTTTTTTTGCCTTGGAAAATTGAACTTATGCCAGGATTGAAGAACAAGGTTTCAACCAATAAAGGGAGTCAGCTTGACTTAGCCTTTGGAAACCCGTTGCTAATCCAAAAATATAGTGCTGATTATAGAGAATCGACATATTCTTTTCACAAATCGATTTATGTTTTTAGAAAAGTTTAAGACAAGCCTTAAAATGCTTAGAAAATGGCATTGGATAAAAGTAAGGGAGATCACTCAGAGGGAGATAGCATATTCATTTGATTATTCTTTCTCGGCCTTCAGAGAGTGATGTGTATACACGTGAACGAGATCACTCAGAGGAAGAACACATTTCCGATTGACTAAATTCTTTTAAATAAAGAATTTATTCATATTGTTCATGCTTTCTTGGCCTTTAGAGAGTGAAAGCTCACTCAGAGGGAGATAACATATCCATTGGATTAAATTCTTAAACAAAAATAGAATTTTCTCTTGTTGATCATGTTTTCTCGGCCTTTAGAGAGTGGTGTGTTAACACGTGATCGAGATCACTCAGAGGGAGATAACATTTCCAATTGAATATATTCTTTTAACTAATGAATTTATTCATATTGCTCATGTTTCCTTGGCCTTTAGAGAGTGATGTGTATACACGTGATCGAGATCATCTTGAGAAACCTTCTTCACGATTTCTTCATTAGGCCAAGAGCTTACGTTTTTTACCTATTTTAAAACATTTTAAAATATAAACTTCCCTTATTATTAATATCTCCCCCGTAAGCTTGTTTTTTAATCTAATTTATCAAATATTTACATTGAAATATATGCGATTTCCATCTTCACATATTACACCAATTATATTGAAACTATAATGAAACTATTTCATGAATTTAAATTGAATTACCTATCTTAACATCGTTAAACTGTAAAAATAAAATTATTTTATTATTTTTGTAAATGAGGCGAGCCAGATATGTAGAGATTATTTTCCTCAGTTCCAAAAACCACTTCCCGCAAAGCTCGACAATGGTATGCAATGAATGGATCTTTATAAAACTAGAACATTATTCGCTTTCATCTCACATGCAAAGTATAACTCTCCCCACCCCTCGAAATGTTTATTCGAAATTAAAACCACATCCAAACCATTGCCAAAAGCTTGGTTATCACAAGATGAATGAAATTTATCATATCTATCCCCAAAACGGTGCTTTAAAGTAAAAAAAATATTTCGTATCAAAACTTCAAGGCTAAGGTACCTATACCTAGGCTTAATTATAAATGGCCGTCCAAGATAAAAACTGAAAACCGGAGCCTGTGAAGTTGCTAAGAGATTTGGATAGAATGTTACCAATAGGAAAAAAGATTTCCCGAAAGACCGATAACTTAAAATCCCAAAACCATGTGGGCCGAATAAATACAAATACAAAAAACCAAACCAAAAGACTGGAGACCTCATGGAAATCAAGGATTCACCGAAACCCATAGAACTTCAAATCGAGTAATCCAGAAACAGTCTGAACTGCAGCTGTGTAAAAAAATCGAAGGGGGGAGGGCAACGCAAAGAAAGATTATCAAGTTCAATTCAATATTCATTTCCCGTTAACTTTCACATCTGGTCTCCTGTGTTTTTCGTGTGAAATATATATTTTTAAATTTGTTTATAGCATACAGGTCCTCTAAATTATAAAAGAAATTTTCGAATTTTATGATAACTTTACGGCTATATTAATTTCTTCTTAGGTTGACATCTGGTCCCTATGGTGTTTGTGTCAAAATATATTTTTAAGTTTGTTTTTAATTAACAGCTCCATAAAATTAATTTTGTTTTGCATATGTAAGAAATACACTAGCACAACACTAAGATATTTGTAAAGTCTTTCAGAATATCGCTAACTTTTAATATTAAAATAATAGGAATAATACCTTAAAGCCATCATACTCGACATTTTTTGAGAAAAAACACCTCGTTTAAACGTATTTTTCCTAAACTCTACCGACTGAGAAATTACTATTGAAATTTACAAATACTTTGCGCTGAGTATATTCATGTATACCGATGAACATACAATCGCAGAACACTAGGTGATTTACGTGTAGTCATTTTTAACATCTGTGCCCGTGAAAACTGTTAGTGATGACTCAACGTTCCCCTAAATATAATGTACAAAGTCCCAAACATTAAACAGTCTACTCTTTTTAAATGATATAAGCAAATATAACAAGATTGAAATGTTATAGAATTTCTTACAAGAATAAAGAAATTGTATACTATGTAAGTTTAAAATTTAATTTTAGAAATTCACATTCTTACATGGTTTAATTTTCACGTTTTTATAATGTTTACCTTTTTAAAGTTTGTATAAATTCTCCGTTGGTTTCAAACGTTATTCATATCGCCCACACCCTCGTCTTTACTTTCTTGATTCTCAACCTCAGGCATATCACCCACACCCTCATCTTCATTTTCAGCCTCAGGATGAGGTAACCACGCTGGTAGCGGGTATGGATATTGAAGCAATCCTCAAGAAAACCACCATTCAATCATGGCATTCTCCAGCATTTCATCTTCCTCCATCTCTTTTTCAATCTCATCCCTGTAACGCCAGTTTTTGGGTTTATAAAATAAACCCAACAAGGAGAGCGAAGAGTATTTTTCTGGGTTTTGTAAATAAACCCCAGTAGGGGATTGGCTCCTCGTTACAATGTAAACATGCCTTTGTTAATCCTTTCTAGAGCCCCCAAAAGAGAGGGCCGAGGAAAGGTAGATCACTTTTGACCACGGAACCGAGAGGTTGCAAAGATGTATCTCAGAGTTTCTCTTTATGTAAATAAACTTTAATTTTTATGTTATGTTATCTGAAGAGAACTTTTATTTTGTGCGCGACAGGCTTAAAACGCCCCTAACTTTAAAGGCCTAGTAATCCCGCGCTACAAAATTGGTGGAGGCGCGGGGCAAAGCTTTTTGATGATTCAGTAGGAAAGCTTGCCCATGAACCCAATTAATCATAGTTAAAAAAAAAAATTATCGCCGCTTAACCGAATTCAAACCTACGAACGAGCCACCATCGAGACGAAAAACGGACAAAAACCATCCTTGGAAATCCAGCAATCCTGACGAATTAACCCCAAGAAGATCAGCGTTTTGTACCTAATATCCTCGTGGACCGCATCCCGTAGACGAACCAGGCAACTATCCGACGAACAATACACAAAAGACAAAAGAAGCCTTCAAGCCCTTCCTGAAGTTCATCCAGTGAAGTGAAGATCAACCTTTTCTCGTTAAAACGAACTTTTGAACTATTAATCCGGATAACTCAAGACTACTGGAATCTGAAGAAATTTACTTAAGTACCCAAATTTAAATTTTACTTAAATACTAAGTGCATTTGTTAAATATTCAGAGGTTAAGTTAGCGCTAGATAATTTTTAAATTACTATTTCTGCTGTAAAACTTTATAGTATTGTGATAAAGTAGGCCAGAATCCATATCTCCTAAAACCCAAAGGAAAGACTAGCTTTAAACCCTAGTATAAATTAATAATTAAATCCTAACGATGGCCGACCAATATGAGGAGGAATCGTTAGAAGGTCAGGTTAAAACACTGACTGAGAGCATGAAGCAAATGATGGAGTTGCAAAGACAAATGCAACAACATCTATATAGCGGCATAAGGGATCGTCCACAAAATACTCCTACGCGTAACGAGACTCATGAATCGAGTACAGACTCTACGGAAATATACAACGTGGAGGATCTAGCTAACCCTAACCGCGTGGCGAACAATGGCCACCGGCCAAACTCCCGCTCAGAACGCCCTAGAAGTCGGCGCGAAACGGCTACTTTACCGGCTCAATTCCTTAGGGAACTCCCCCTTAATTTACCAAAATTTGGAGACTCAAAAAGGGACCCTATGAGATTTTTGTCAGACGTAGAGCGATTCATGAGAACTAGAAATATTGGACCCGTGGAGATTTTAGACTATATTCCCCTTATGCTAGAAGGAAACAATAGTTATTGGTGGGACAGAGAGATGGATTTGGTCGATGACTGGCAACAGTTTAGATATACATTTTGTCAGGCTTTTCTTGGTCGCGATTTTAAGCGCCAAATTGAGTCAAAAATCAGTAATCGGCGTCAAAAACCGAGCGAAAAGGTACTCGACTTTGTACTATCCATGGAGCAGCTGTGTAAGCAATTAGACCCGAGAATGTCCACGTATGATGTGGCTAGACGTGTTTTAAATGGTTTAAACCCGCATTTAATTAAGAACATGCGCGTACCGAACGAACCTACTCTATCGGACGTTCAGGCAGCCGCCCAAGAGGCGCAGTACCTCCAAGAACAATGTGAGGATTACGACATATAGTTTTAAACCTCAAAACAGCGTGGTTTCTCAATGGTCCAGTACAAAGCCGAGGAACGAACGAATGCCTTTTCAAAAAGGAAATAATTCTAATCCGCGTCAAAATGATATTAATAACTCAAATAAGCCAAAACCTAAGCCTGAAATCCGTTGCGGTCATTGTAATAAGACTAACCATAAAACCGAACAATGCCGGAAACGGAAAGCTCGCGAAGCTAGAGGTGAGGGTACTGATCAAAGGGATTCCAAGACTAACCCGAATATATCGGAAATTAGCAGCACCCCAATTAATCCAATAAGTACTGACCCCCAAAATACTGAAAATGTTTCGGACTTAAACACGTGGCGCGAACTCCCAACGTCCGAACCCGAAATCATCCCTCTGAGTAAGAAAAACTTAACTACTCAAGTAAAACCGCCCATTACTCAATGTAAGGAGCAAAGCCACGCTCGACACAAAGTCCCCATTAAAGTAGGAACATGGCACGGATCCGCGTATATTGACACGTGTTCCGATGTAACCGTAATGGCCAAGGACGTATTCGAGAAAGTGAAGACGCCATATTTAGTTTTAGAACCTATTGAGGAATTAGAGCTAAAGGCGGGAAACCTATCTAAGTTCAAAGCACTAGGAAGGGCTACATTCTTAGTTAAAATCCAAGATAGAAGCTGGAAGTGGAATTTTATTGTGGTTAAAGATTTAGCTGCGGGACTACTTTTAGGGTGGGACTTCAGTATCCATACCGGGCTGCACGCTAAACCCCACAACTTGACCTTTACTTTCAGGGATGAAGGGGTAGAATTTCCCCTCCTCCCATACCAAACAACATTTGGTTCAAAATACTGCGGAGTGGTTGACGATTCTCCAGGTGAAATTGTAGAAACCGTCACTATCCCAGAACAAACCCTTTTGTTAGATCCATCTCCCCCTGAGATTAACGAAATAGCCCTAACAGAAGAAGAGATAGAAGGGGTCAAGGCCATGGAAAATCTTATAGATATATTCCCCGATGTTTTCACTGGGAAAGCGGGACGCACGAGCTTGGTTCGTCATGATATTAAACTAACAACCAACGTTCCTTTCAAATCACGCCCCTACCCATTGTCACCACCCAAGCGCGCTATAGTAGAGGGTCAAATCGAAAACATGCTAGCAAACGGGATTATTCGCAAAAGCAATTCTCCATACTCATCGCCTATACTTTTAGTAAAAAAAGAAAAAAACCCCAAAGCCTGAACAACAGGCCGAGTCCGAAAACAGGGTAGGGACCCCCGAGGGGAATGACACGGAAAAACAGGTGGATTTTCGTTTTTGCGGTGATTTCCGAAAACTAAATTCTATCACTGTACCTGATGTTTACCCCATCCCTTTGATACGGCAACAATTGGATCGCCTTTTGGGCTCGAAGTATTTCTCAGTACTAGATTTGAAAGACGGATTTTGGCAAATAGAGCTAGAAGAGCATGCCAAACAATATACAGCCTTTGTTACTCATAAAGGGCTTTTTGAATTTAATGTCCTTCCCTTCGGATTAATAAACTCACCTGCTACCTTTCAAAGGTGCATGGAATTAATTTTTGAAGTGACCCTAACAAAATCTACTGAGATATACTTCGACGACCTCCTGGTGCGATCAAGTTCTGTTTCCCAACACATAAAACACGTGGAACACGTTCTCACGCGGTTGAAAGAATCAGGCTTAACCTGTAAAAGGGAAAAATGTCTTTTTATGCAACTTCAGGTTATGTACCTCGGATTTAAGGTTAGCGCGAAAGGCATAGAAACAGACCTAACAAAGACCCAGGCGATTAGAGACTTTCCGCGTCCTAAGAACGTGAAAGAAGTTCGCTCTTTCCTAGGCATGGTAGGGTGGTACCGAGAATTTATAGACAAATTCTCAGATTTAGCATTGCCCCTTACAAATTTAACGAAAAACGCGAAGTCCACGAAACTACAATGGACTGACGAATGTGAGCGTAGCTTTAATGCTCTTAAAGCAACTTTAATTGAGCCACCTATACTTAGCTATCCCGACTACTCGCTACCATTTTTCTTGCGAACAGACGCTAGTCTCGTAGGTTTAGGAGCCGTCCTTTATCAGATAGATGAAAACAATAAGGAACGCGTCATCTCCTTCGCTAGTAAAAAGCTTAAGGACGCTGAGACCCGCTATCACGCAACCGAACGCGAGTTATTAGCTGTAGTATGGAGTGCCAATAAATACCGTCACTATCTTGACTGCGTAGCGTTTACGTTAATAACAGACAATAGCGCTCTGCAGTGGCTTTCGAAAATGAAAAATGCGTCTTCAAAATTAACTCGATGGGCAGTTGAATTGCAAGAATTCAATTTCAAAGTCGAGCACCGCAAGGGTAGAGACAACGTCGTTGCCGACGCACTCTCCCGTAGTCCTATAGACACAAATGACCATGACCTAACTGAGTCCGCTCGGTTTGAGGAAATTTGTAGTCAATTGGATGTACCGAGTACGCAAAGCCCCACTGTCAGTGCCATTGACACTACGAATAATAATAGTAGTCCCATAAGAGAATTACGCACCTTGGCCGAAGCTCAAGATAAGGATGCCCCGTAATGGCCCTTAAAACCTACGTTTTAACAGGAGAGCTTCCTCAAGCGTCCAAGTTAGCGCGCAAAATCAAAAACAAGGGACCGCACTATTGCGTCACAGAGGGCGTTCTATATAAAATGATAGAAACCCGCCCTTGTCGTCACGAGGCTAAATTAGCCCAACCTATCGCATGGCTTCCTGTCATACCTCCGTCCCTGCGCCATAACGTCTTGCACGAATTACACGATGACCCAACAGCGGGTCATTTCGGGGTGAAACGCACCCTATGGCGTCTACGCAGCACAGTGTATTGGGACACAATGGGCTCAGACTGTGCCCGTTACGTAGGTTCTTGTGACGTTTGTCAAAAATTTAAAAGTGACAACCAAAAGCCTGCTGGACTCCTACACACTATTAAACCGACCGAAGCGTGGGAGGTGATAGCGGCAGATTTAATGGGTCCATTTCCAATCAGCCCCAAAAGAAACACATTTCTTTTAGTCGTGGTTGATAACTTTTCAAAATACGTAGAATTGTTCGCGTTGCGAGCCGGAACGTCCATTGCGATTGCCAAACGGCTGACAGAGGAAGTTTTCCCGCGCTATGGCGTCCCTCGCGTCCTCATAGTAGACAACGGAAGTCAGTTCAATTCCGACTACTTCTTGGAAGTTTGCTATGACTGGGGGGTTAAAGTTAGAAATACTACAACTTACCACCCCCAATCTAACCCCACCGAAAGGGAGAACCGTACCATAAAGCCCATGATCGCCTCTTATGTAGAAGAACACCACCAAAAGTGGGATGAGGAATTACCAAAACTAGCTTTTGCCCTTCGCTCCGCCGTTAATTCTTCGACCGGCTATAGTCCTTACTATATGTTAACGGGGCGCGAGATGAAACTACCACTACACAGGGTGTTAGCTAAAGCAGGTCACGTGGAGGACACCACTCCATCAGCCCATGTCGCTAAATTAGTCGAACAAAATAAAATCATCCAGGAAAATGTTTTAGCTGCTAGGGAACAAGCCCATTCTAGACAAAAGCAAAATTATGATAAGACTCATAGACATGTCGAATACGCCATTGGTCAGAAGGTTTTAGTTCGGACACACGTTCAATCAAACAAAGCTGCTCGTGTCACGAAGAAACTGTCGGAACGCTATGACGGACCGTATGAGATCATACGTCGGTTATCCGACGTTAATTATGTTCTCGTTGGACGCAAAGGTTCAAAGGTTATTAAAAAGGGTACGCACCACGTGCAAAATCTCAAACCTTATCAGTCTCGCGAACCTCCTTCCGATCCACAAACTGAACCTCTTGTAAACCCTAAGGTCAGACCCTCAGAAGCGCGTACACGTCATGATAGCGCGAATAGCATTTCTGAATGCATCGCTAATACCAAACCTAAACGGAATCCGAAACCCATTAACCGATTTCCTGCTTAGGTCCTGGCTTCCAAATTTTGTTTTGCACTAGCATTGTATAACTACGATTCTCACTGTATACTTTTAAGTTTCAATTATCCTTATTATAATTAACACGTTGTCATGTTTGTTCAAATTAACATTGTATAAGGAATATTACCACTGTGAATAACCATTTTTTTTTCGAGCAAACAACCAAAAAAAAAAAAAAAAAAAACTTAATATTGTATAAGTAAGCTTTCGGATTGGTTATATGTATTTATGTATTTTTCTGCAACATTGTGTCTAATTTCAATCTTACTCCATGTTTATCGGCGTTTCCTGAAATTAATTTTTTTCTATATATAAACAATGTACCTTATTCTCACCTGTAGGTGCCTGTAACTGAATATCGGCACCCTTAGCCGGGGGGAATTGTAACGCCAGTTTTTGGGTTTATAAAATAAACCCAAGAAGGAGAGCGGAGAGTATTTTTCTGGGTTTTGTAAATAAACCCCAGTAGGGGATTGGCTCCTCGTTACAATGTAAACATGCCTTTGTTAATCCTTTCTAGAGCCCCCAAAAGAGAGGGCCGAGGAAAGGTAGATCACTTTTGACCACGGAACCGAGAGGTTGCAAAGATGTATCTCAGAGTTTCTCTTTATGTAAATAAACTTTAATTTTTATGTTATGTTATCTGAAGAGAACTTTTATTTTGTGCGCGACAGGCTTAAAACGCCCCTAACTTTAAAGGCCTAGTAATCCCGCGCTACATCCCTTTGTATTAACATCTCGTCAATCTATTTTTCCATTTCCTCAACAATTTTTATTTCAATATCTATATTTTTTTCCTCGACAAAAATTTCTTCACTTTCAACTTAATTCTCCGCTTCTTTTTTCTCGTCAACAATTAATATAGAAAAACCAATTCGCTTAAAGACATCGTCAAAATAGGACCATTCGGAAAATGCGGATATTTTAGTGATAAGCCTTAATTGCGATTTTAAACTCGATTTTTTCGAATTATTTTTCTGTCGCAGTCGTCTCATTTTAGACATAAAAATGTTTATTTCTTTTTGGGCTTCATTCTCCGTTTAATTTATTATTTAGCTTTTCGTTTAATAATGAACCTAAATTGCATTTTCTGGGCGAGGATTCGTGGCAACCAGATTCAATTTCCAAAACAATAAACAGTACCAAATATTTACTATAAAATTAAATGTTTTTGCCTAGTATTTGTAGCCATTTCTCATTCGAAAGATTTTCACTCTTTTTTGGCTGAATAATAAATATTGCTACCTAGTACGTCTGTCTAGCCATTTCTCTTTCGGAAACTTTCCACTCTCATGCTCAAGAATATAAGAGAGATACTAGGACCCGGAGTCGTGACGTCACAGCTTCCTATCTCTTACCGTGTTTCAGGCGACCATATTGCTGCTACCATATTCTAACCACTAATATTGACGTCACGTCACGTAGCTCTCCCATCACAGAAACTCACTACTGTAAATGTAAACCACAGTGGTCAGTGAGCAAACTTTGGTCGATTTTTAAGGGGATGATCGACTCCAACTCCTTTTCTATTCTTAAGCTCCCCCTAGCAAAGCTCTATGAGAGCGCCATAAAAAACCCTTCATTCTAGCTTTGACTTTTGGCGGGATACACCACCGTTGTCTTGACATCATGTCCCTTGAAAGTAATTCATTCATGATTTTGTTAATTTTTTTTCAACACTTTCATATTAAACGGTAAATTACATCTGTAATTGGGAATATCCCTAGGAATGTATTGGTAAAGAACAGGGAATATCAATTTTAGTGGTTAATTATTCTGAGAGAGCGGTAGCTCTCTTAGATATGACTTCATACTGCTCTTAATGTATAAGGAAGGTTTTTTGTTTGGATGTAGTTTTTTTTTGTATTGCATTAATTGTTCTGAATAAATTCCACAGAACTACAATTCGGGCCCTCAATATGTGGTTAAAATTTCAAAGAGATCCATTAATTAGTCTATTTTATAAAAAATAAAGTTGCTAAGGGTGGTTTTCATTTCCATAAAATTAATCACACCTTTTGATGAAAAACAGGAATTTTTCCCATAGAAATAACATGGTAAATTTTTGGAAAAAAACAAATCGGTTCCTCGTGATTTAGAAAAACTATACGTTGGTTAGTTTTGGGAACGATCTTAAATGAAACTTTACACTATAATCTAGGACCATTTTTCTTGATATTAAGAAAAATTAGTTTTAAATATGTTTAATTTAAATTTTAAAAATTGCCCCAATCTGCGATATTTTAGCATTTATACACTGTTTTATTGCGAAATATCAGCGTGACCAATATTGGCCTTTTTTAACGTATAGTTGCCTCATAATAATCCGATTGTTTCTTCTTATTGCCTTTTGGTTGGAATGGCCTATCGATGGTGTGATAAGACGGTTTTAATATTGCCGCCGTGACGTTGATGCGGCCGCTGCGACTACTGGTAATTAAAGGGATATTTTCATGTTAATTTATGGTAACCAATCCTAAAAAAAATTATTAAAACCGGTAGAGTTTGAAGCGAGGATTCCAAATATATATATATTATATTTTATAATATCGTTACTAATTTTAAAATTAATTTTAAACTTTTAAACTTTCGACGTTGGCGCCTACTACTGGCAAAATCATAAAACGCCGTTTCCCGCCAAATTGAAATTGTTCAGCGACCCCCCCAACCGCCTCTACCCATGAAGTGTAGGAGGAATTCTTCTAACAGTAGATTTCATTCTGTAGTTTTTTTGGGCAACATGACTTATCATTTCTGCAGTTTCCCGAGGTTGATTATTGCTATTGGTCGTGTAACTCGTGTTTAGTTTTACATTATCGTGTTAAGACTCAATTTAAAGGATTTGTGATCTTTAATGTAAGTTATATTCTATCCAAACGTCTCAAAGCATTACAAGCGAGATTTTTTTAAACATTTGATTAAGACATTGACCTTTAAAGTAAATATGGACACTAGGCCTTTGCCAAAGTCTTCCAAAAATGTTTGGAAAAAATGTGTAGTTCCTCACTGTTGCGGGGATGATTATAAGAAACCGCGCTCTTTTCATAATTTCCCATCAAATGTAAAACTTCGCGAAAAATGGATTAATAATATTAATCTCCCTAACTTTGACTACAAATCTTCTTCTCTAATTTGCTCACTTCATTTTGAAAGTGATTGTTTTGAGCAAAACCCTGAAGTTGCAGCTCAACTGCAATCTTCGAGTAGCTCTTCATTAATATTAAGAACAAAATTAAAAAAAAAACGCGGTTCCGACAATCTTTACAACATTACCAATCCCAAGTTCATCCTCTTCCATATCAGCTACGGCGAATAATCCACCAAAAAAAAGTCGAACTGAGGTAAGTTTGTTTTTTTCAAGAAAGTTGTTTTGGCTCTTTAATTGTTTTTAGACTAGGGTGAGAATTTTATACTATTTTACAGGACATTGTTAAAAGTACTAGAGATCAATATGTTCAATGTTTACCGCCCAAACTTATGGGTTTTGTTAAGGACGCCTGCGTGCAAGTTCAAAGTAAAAAATCGTCATTAAGAAATGCTGGTATGCCTTGTGAAATTTTTAATTTAATCATATTATAAGATTGTAAGAAAACCTATGTTTACTTAAAGGCTGCCAAACAGACCAAATGGGAATAGAAGTTGCATGCCAAACAGATGCGCAAGGCCCTGATACATCTTAAGAAATTAGCGGTAGTCAAGAAATTAAGCGTTTCTTGGATGAAGAAGAAGATGAAGGGCAAGCCCCTAATCCCTTAGATGTTAGTTATACTCCATCCGAGCTACCTCAGGAGGATATTACTGAGTGCGTGTTTGTTTTTATGTTTGACTCATTAGAATTGGTCTAACTGATTACTTTCAGTGTTAGAAATTTCGACTTGAACCCCGAAATCGCGATGACGGAAAGAAAGTTTTTAGTATTTGAGAGTGCCTTGCTTCAGTTGTTTCATTTCTGCTTCCAATGCCTTCTTCCATGTGATGTAAAAACAACGACCTATGGCTCGATGGTAACCGTAGAAGCTACATGCCAAAGAGGACATACAAATATGTGGAAAAGCCAACCTATGCTAGGTCAAAAACCTCTAGGAAATATTATTATTGCTGCTTCGATCCTGTTTTCTGGTCTTAATCCTACGCAGGCGCTGCGAATGCTAACATTTGCTCGTATACAAAGCATCAGCAAAGCGACATATTTTCGAGTTCAAAAAAGCTTTTTGATTCAGTCTATTCGAGAAGTATAAAAATATTTTCGTTATAATGCAACAGTATTAATTGATTAGCTTCAATTTGATCAGGTTTGGCAAGAGGAGCAAAAAACTATTTTAAATTCTTTAAAAAAGAAAAAGATGAAGCTTGGAGGGGACGCTAGGTCTGATTCCCCAGGTTTCAGCGCAAAATACGGAACTTACGTATTTTTTGAAAGCCAAATTAAGAAAATTATTCATCTAGTTCTCGTACAAGTAAGAAATTACAGATCCAGAGTTTTTTTTAATATATAATTATTTTTTTTAATGTAGAGCAATGAAGTTAAAAATAGTGTGGCGATGGAGCTTGAAGGGTTGAAACGAGGTATAACGTTCCTTATTAATTCTGGTTTTAAAATCGCTTCAATTGTCACTGATCGCCATGTGCAAATCAGAAGCTATCTTAAAAATTTCCATCCGAAAATTAAACATCTCTTCGACTGTTGGCACATGGTCAAATGTAAGCGCGTATTAGTTTTCCTTATCCATTTGAGAAAAAGATTAGCCTTATTCTGGTCACGGTGACTTTCCCATTTATCTAAAATTTAATCAAATCTTAGCTCTGAAAAAAAAATCCACGCTGCTGCTACGAAAGAATACGCTGTTTTGGATGAATGGAATAAAAGTGTGCAGAATCACATGTACTGGAGCGCAACCTCTAGCAAGGGAAATGCTAAGTTGATTAAAGCTAAGTTCATGTCAGTTTTGCGACACGTTGCGAATATTCACAGTGGCCATGGTAAGCCATTTTCAAAATGCACTCACGGAGATCTCTCTTTGGATGGGAAAAAAAGAGAATGGCTTATTCCAGGTACTATCTAGTTTTAAGAGTTATTTCTGATATGTTATTAAACATTTATATCTAATTTAACAGGACAGCCTATTTTTGAGAAATTCAAAAAAATAATTTGTCTGTTTGAAAAAGATATTTCACAAATATCTCCGGAAACCCAGACATCAAGCGTTGAAGCTTACAATTCTGTCCTAATCCACTTTGCACCAAAAAACACCCATTATTCTTATTTGGGAATGGAAGCGAGGTAACCTAACTTAGTGTACCCCCAAGTTTTAAATTGCATCCAAAATAATTTTGTGCTTGTCAATTTCCAAAGAATGTTAATAGCTGCTCTCCACTACAACGAAAACTCTGATAAAATTCAAGCGACGACAAAAGATGGTAATTTAAGGTGGAATATATATTTCCCAAAGGCCAAAAAAGGGGAATATTCCGTTAGACCAATAATGCAAGCATCGACTTTTGGTAATAACATAAATGAATGCGAAAAAAAATAAGGAGTTTTTACATAGATGTTGTTTAGTAAAACAAGCGATCATGATATTATTTCTTTAGATTATGCAGATAAGTTATTCAAGAAATTGCTAACAAAATGTAACAAATCTTATGAAGAAGGCCTGAGTGAGAGCTTAATTAGTACACCTGCGATACCAAGACCACTGTCATCACAATTTGAACACCCAGATAAAGAAAAAGCCGTTGAGGCTTTTAAAACCAAGCGTCGTTTTTCACATTAATTACACCCTAATTTTTATTGGAAGAATTACATTAAATGACAAATTTTGAAGAGTCATTTTATAAAAATTTAAATGTTTAATAATAAGTAAAATAAAAATATATTTACAAGTGAGCATGAATTATTTGTCTTTATAAGTACAGAATGGGAAATAGAGAATTCTAGTGGTGACACTAGTACAGATTTATCAGGCTGTGTTAAATCACAATGACCTTATAATATTTATGAGTCAGACGAGAGCGACTTTTCTTCAGTGAGGAACATTAAAAGTTTGGTCATTAAATTATGGAACTATCTTGGGCCAGGTTCAGTAAAACCTTGATAGTTTTCTGATGGAAATTCCCTTCGTATTCTATTTACAGCACAGCTTGGAATTGGCCGCCGGACTCTTCTTCCTAAAATTCGATAAATCCATCGAGTGTATAATCGATAAATTATATATCGATAGGTGCTGAAAAATTAGAGAAACCATTTTAATTTTGTGCATGTGTACCTAACTTTTTATTATTTCGAAAGATTGTAAATAATAAAATAAATAAATAATAAAATCAATCATACGCATTTCTTTCATCCTCAGCTGGCAAAAAATTATTCTCACTGAACTCATCGAATAAAATGTCCAGAATGTTACGGTTCATTAAATCGTTGAAAGTTTCGGTTTCAATGACACAATTGAAACCTTCCATTTTTTCAATAAGACGTTGGTTTGGGGGTTCGTCACGACAGCAAAAACTTTCTTCCACCGTTGGCATTATAAAACAAAACCCACAGTTGCACCTGTAAAATAAACTTGTAAACATTGGTTCGAAAAAATGGAATATGAGGGAATGAAATTAAAAATATATTATTACCAATCAGTATTGTGCAAACGGGGATCGTCAACTTCCATTACAAGTTGGGCTTCTGGTTCATGGGCCAAAGGTTCAAATTGATAGGGTTGTAAGCCAAACTCCTCATGCTCACTATCTGAAGACGCGTCGTTTTCATTTGATTCATTAATAATATAAGATTGTTCTGATTCAACACTGTCTGATAAATCTGAACTATTATCACCACTAGAATTCTCTAATTCCGATTCCGAAGATGAGTTACTAGACATAATTAGGTTGAAAAGTTCCCTAAATTCGCCTTTCCGGCAGCTTAGCAGACGACAGTAGAAAAAACACTGTAAAACCCCCCGTATACTCAAAAATCACCCTATTTCTCGACAACCAATGGCATCGCCCTACTTTGTGATGTCACAACGTAGGAAACAAGCCTGCCATGTGTCCATCATACAATTTTAATTTTTTAACCACAAACGGAATTTTTATTATTTAAAACAATAATTGGACTTAAAATGAATACCACATAATTCTACGCCTATTTTTCTATATGTAATCACTTTCCGTTTATTTTAGTCGGGAAAACTTGATTCTAACCCTTTAAGGTAGATTACCGACGACTAGTAATTAAGGTAGATTACCGACGACTGGTAATTAAGGTAGATTACCGACGACTGGTAATTAAGGTAGATTACCGACGACTGGTAATTAAGGTAGATTACCGACGACTGGTAATTAAGGTAGATTACCGACGGCTGTCAATTAAGCTGGATTACAGACGGCTGGTAATTAAGCCAGATTACCGACTTGTGGGTGTTTGTAGGTACTTGTGGGTGCTTGTAGGTACTAGTGGGTGTTTGTAGGTACTTGTGGGTGTTTGTAGGTACTTGTGGGTGTTTGTAGGTACTTGTGGGTGTTTGTAGGTACTTGTGGGTGTTTGTAGGTACTTGTGGGTGTTTGTAGGTACTTGTGGGTGTTTGTAGGTACTTGTGGGTGTTTGTAGGTACTTGTGGGTGTTTGTAGGTACTTGTAGTTACTTGTGGGTGCTTGTAGGTACTTGTGGGTGTTTGTGGGTACTTGTGGGTGCTTGTAGGTACTTGTGGGTGCTTGTAGGTACTTGTGGGTGCTTGTAGGTACTTGTGGGTGCTTGTAGGTACTTGTGGGTGCTTGTAGGTACTTGTGGGTGCATGTAGGTACTTGTGGGTGCATGTAGGTACTTGAGGGTGTTTGTAGGTACTTGTGGGTGCTTGTAGGTACTTGTGGGTGTTTGTAGGTACTTGTGGGTGTTTGTAGGTACTTGTGGGTGTTTGTAGGTACTTGTGGGCGCTTGTAGGTACTTGTGGGCGCTTGTAGGTACTTGTGGGTGCATGTAGGTACTTGTGGGTGCATGTAGGTACTTGTGGGTGCTTGTAGGTACTTGTGGGTGTTTGTAGGTACTTGTGGGTGTTTGTAGGTACTAGTGGGTGCTTGTAGGTACTAGTGGGTGTTTGTAGGTACTAGTGGGTGTTTGTAGGTACTTGTGGGTGTTTGTAGGTACTTGTGGGTGTTTGTAGGTACTTGTGGGTGTTTGTAGGTACTTGTGGGTGTTTGTAGGTACTTGTGGGTGTTTGTAGGTACTTGTAGGTACTTGTGGGTGCTTGTAGGTACTTGTGGGTGTTTGTGGGTACTTGTGGCTGCTTGTAGGTACTTGTGGCTGCTTGTAGGTACTTGTGGGTGTTTGTAGGTACTTGTGGGTGTTTGTAGGTACTTGTGGGTGTTTGTAGGTACTTGTGGGTGCTTGTAGGTACTTGTGGGTGCATGTAGGTACTTGTGGGTGCATGTAGGTACTTGTGGGTGCATGTAGGTACTTGTGGGTGCATGTAGGTACTTGTGGGTGCATGTAGGTACTTGAGGGTGTTTGTAGGTACTTGTGGGTGCTTGTAGGTACTTTTGGGTGTTTGTAGGTACTTGTGGGTGTTTGTAGGTACTTGTGGGTGCTTGTAGGTACTTGTGGGTGCATGTAGGTACTTGTGGGTGCATGTAGGTACTTGTGGGTGCATGTAGGTACTTGTGGGTGTTTGTAGGTACTTGTGGGTGCTTGTAGGTACTTGTGGGTGCTTGTAGGTACTTGTGGGTGCTTGTAGGTGCTTGTGGGTGTTTGTAGGTACTTGTGGGTGTTTGTAGGTACTTGAGGGTGCTTGTAGGTTTTGTGGGTGTTTGTAGGTTTTTGTGGGTGTTTGTAGGTACTTGTGGGTGTTTGTAGGTACTTGTGGGTGTTTGTAGGTACTTGTGGGTGTTTGTAGGTACTTGTGGGTGTTTGTAGGTACTTGTGGGTGTTTGTAGGTACTTGTGGGTGTTCGTAGGTACTTGTGGGTGTTTGTAGGTACTTGTGGGTTCTTGCCCCGGGTGCTTAATTAAAATGAAGACTGAAGGAACAGATATTAATCAAAAATGTCTTGATTAGAATCAAGACCTAAAAAGTTTCGATAAGACTGTTGTTATCACGTGACTGAAGGAGCAGATATTAATTTTTCTTTTTAATTGAAACTTAAAGGCATGCTTAAGAAAAAACAACGTTGCATTACCGTTTTCCGTTGAAATAAATTATTTTACTGGTAATCAATTTCAAAAATTTACTTATCTCGGCTTTTCGACCACAATTCCATTCCCCGAAAACATTTTATCAAATGTCTGAGGGTTACATTAAAACTTTTGGGACATAACGTGTCAAAATAAGCTATAAAACAATAAAAAAAACTGTAATAGCGGTCTGTTTAGCCATGACAACAACCTATTAAACGTTACAAGTACTATATCACCCTTTCGAGACTAACAGGACCTGAGAAAACTATAGCTTAACCTGCTACTAGTACGACCAGGGAGAATTGATATAAACTGGAGTTGAAATTTCTGCATGTGCGACCCTGAAACTCTCCCATAGTGTGTAGTAGTGTGAGAACATAATTTTTTCGCTGTTATCTGCCAAAATCAATCTTTCTAGGTAGTGCCGCCTCCTCACTTGAATTTTTCATGATATATTGAGGTTTTAACGAACAAAATTCTAGATTACTATTTTCACTACCATGTCCCTCTGCTAACTTGAAGCAAACTTTCTTCCCTTTTTGCTGCTCATTACCGGTGCCATTTCCTTGAATATCTGTTCATTATAACTACTATCATGAGTTTATTTATTTCAAACCAAGATATAAAAAAATGGATTCTTTTTCCTTTTGTGCTACTTAGAATTTACAAATCAATATAACGTTGTGCCGTGCCATATCAATACTCTCTAACCATTGATAGAAACTAGAGAGAGAAATTGGGCATGCCCTGAACTATGAGAAAGAACAATACGACGGTTGACTAAACAACACTTGATATTACATCATTTTGCAAAACCGCGATTAAAAATCTTACTGTCCCTATTGAATTTGGCGCCATTTTTTCTAGAATAATTATAATTTTCCACTGCGAAGCGTGCCGGTCACGAATGGGGATGTAACGTCTTTAGGAATCTTTTAAAACGCAAAACCATACACGTACTCTCCCAAAAGTTTTAATGTAATGATAAAATGTTTTCGGGGAATGGAATTGTGGTCGAAAAGCCGAGATAAGTAAATTTTTGAAATTGATTACCAGTAAAATAATTTATTTCAACGGAAAACGGTAATGGAACGTTGTTTTTTCTTAAGCATGCCTTTAAGTTTCAATTAAAAAGAAAAATTAATATCTGCTCCTTCAGTCACGTGATAACAACAGTCTTATCGAAACTTTTTAGGTCTTGATTCTAATCAAGACATTTTTGATTAATAATATTATGATTTTGAATATCCGTTTACATCTAGTATATCTATAGTTAATCATAAAAATATGATTTTGAATATCCGTTTTATATCAAGTACATACAGGGTGGTTCAGATCATAAAACGCAATAGGTTTACATATGGGGATTTTTTCATTCAAAATTGCTCACTGAAAATTTAAAACTAACTTTTAATTAGACGTAATTGGAACCAAAACGCAATAGGTCTACATATGGGGATTTTTTTCATTCAAAATTCCTCACTGAAAATTTAAAACTAAATTTTAATTAGACGTAAGTGGAACCATTCGATGGAATTTTCCGGTTTGTTAAATTTTTGGCTAATTTAGAAGTAATTTTCCGTTCCCCTCCCTTTACGCCGATTTTAGGATGTTGAAATTTGTTCAATTTTGGGCCTAAGATAGTTTTAAAAAAATTGTTAGATTGGTTCCATATACGTCTAATTAAAAGATAGTTTTAAATTTTCAAGAAGTGACGAATTTTCGAGAAAAAAAAATAAAATCCCCATAGACCTATTGCGTTTTATAACCTGTATGTAAACTTTATGCATAAATGTACACATAAAAATGATGTATTTTAAGTTTTGGATAAACAAACCACTGAAAAACAAATGGAAGTTCAGGACGACGACGAAAAACTTCTTAATGACGAAGCAACACCCACTACTGTAATGACCGAAAAAGGAGATAATACAAGCGTCACCCAAAAGGATGAGAAACCATTACCAAAAAATGCTATCACTGCCACCTCCCAGGGCATTTACTTAGGAGATGCCCTGATCTCCGCCGACCCCGACGCCAACAAAGACTCCAACAAAGCCGTACCTACAGGCAAAACAACGCCCATCCTAACCGAGTGCCCAATTCGGAAAAGGTTTCAAACTAAAAATTGCTTGAAAAACTTTTAAATTTTTTTAAGGTAGTGTAAAGAAAACAATAATTCCAATAAAACCAATAAAGTTTTTTTACAAGGAGAACCTCAATGGAGTAATTCTTTGAAATACAACATTGCTTATAATTATTATTATTTTTTTTATTAGATTCAATTATAAATATAGGTATAGTGACATCATTCAAATAAATAAACAACCGATGTTGTAACAGAATTTTACAAACTTGGCCTTTCCCTTCACTGTAAAATCATTTTGCAGGCCTCAACTTTAATGAAACCAAATAGTAAAATCTTCCCAATTGCACAAAACGGACCACTATTGAGACCCTAACGAAAAATTCATAAATTGTTTTCGCTGAAGGCGCTTAAGAAAGGGAGTGAAATATTGGGGGAAAGATACGATCAGAGGTAACAGGCAAACGATATATTCCTTTAATCCCTTGCCCCACCTACGTCTTCTAAATTTTGCTGGACGGGACTAGCGTTATTCGAAAATCTCAAGGCGCCACATATTCTGGTTATCTAGACAAATGTCTCTTACTAACTGTTCTATACCTTCTTGGTCGGGGGTATAACTCCCTGAGTCCTTGTTACTTTACCAAAACCGAATACTCTTCTTTCTAAATCTTAATGGACGGGGCTAGCCTCATTCGGAAAACTGAACGCGCCTCATATTCTGCTTATCAAAACAAATATCTCTTACGAACTGTTCTATTCCTTCTAGGCCGGGGGTATAACTCCTTCTTACTTTACCAAAACTGAAATCATTTAAGTCTTTAAGCTCATTCTGCAAAGATGACCGACAAAAGTACTCAAACTGTATGTGCAAGAAATGGTTGGGCCAAGCTCGTAGTAGAGATCGGGGAATTTGGCAGGAGGCCGAATTTAATAAGAGAGTTGTTTTGGCTTAAACCCCAAAGAAAGAATAATAATTTAATTAAAATATTATCGTTTTGTTATTTAAATGACGCCGAGGAAAAAACGGTCATATCGGCGCTGATAATTACCAAAGTGGCACACGGTTACGCCGATCTATCGGCGGCCGTTATGGCTCAATATTTCTCTTGGAAATCAAGCATTGACTTGCGAAGAACGGTGTTTAGTTTCCACGTGAAGCTTGGAAGTTTTTTAAATTTACAGAGGGAAAAGTAAGCCGAACTTTTAAATCTAAAATTTCTTTCATTTAAAGAGAGGTAGAAATTTCTCTCTTTATAACTCTGATGTTTCATAACTCTACCCTATTTGGTTTCTTTCCCCCCTTTTTTCCCTGCCCCAATAAGCACCACGATCACGGCAATTCGCTCTTTACTTATTTTTATCTAATTTTTTTTTGGCTTCAAAATATTTCAAAATAAGTTTGCGCTCTCTATGATGAATCATTTCAATTGTAGACATTTTCTAATATTCCTTTAATAAATATGAAGGAATTCAATTATGTGTGGTTTTCTTCTTTAAGGGTTGATTTCAAGTTTGACATCTTCCCTGCTGTGGAATCCACCGTGTTCACTTCAACACCAAAGAAAAGAGAAAAACTATTAAACTTGTCGATTTTTTTGATAGGAACTTATTTTCAATAAAAAGAAGTAAATAAAGTACAAAAACAATTTATTTTAAATTCAAAAAAATATTTGCAATTTTTTTTACAATAAGCCCTCCCCCTCCCCCACTCAATCGATTGAGAGGGTTTGCACGAGTGTACGGAACCCCTCGAACATCACATCGTCCCGGCCCTCGTACACTCGTGCATGGCCAGCGGGCACTTCAAGAAACCGCACCCGGCGGTACGTCAACAACTGTGCAAGTTCCTGCGTGACTCTGTTGGGAGAGAAAGAGGGGAAGATTAATAAATAAAGTATTGGATAACAACAATTAATAAAAAAAATTAACTCACCGGAACCCGCGACAGTTGAAGGCCAGGAGGCTAAAAGAGAAAAAATAAAATTTAGATAAACGAAACATAAAATAATGCATGAAAACTTGCTCGTGGGGTATAAAAACGCAGTTGTTATACACGACCTGCCGTACTTGATTAAGCAGGTCGTGCATAAAAGCGTCATCCTCCACGACCTCGGCTAGTCCCGCCAGGAAGTTTATTATTAGATAAACTAGGCTGTAAATAAATAAAAATTATAATACCGTAGTGTAACGTAAAACAAAAGGTTCACTTACAAGTCCTCGTTGACGTTAAAGTCGTCCTCTCCCGGCCTGGGCATAGCCTGCCACGGATAAAATATGGCCGGGAGAGGTTGATATTCTAGTTGAGGTTCGGGAGAGGGGGTGCATGGTGGTGGTTGTGGGCTCGGTGGTGGTGACGGGTTCCTGGGCCTTGGCCCTACCACTCCGCGTGGTCTCCGAGGTGGTGGCGAGGGGGCTAGCTCTAGGGACTCGGGGGTCCTAGAGCGGGAAGAATCCGACGAGTCCGAAAACTCGACGGGGGAATAGGGGGTATCAACCCCATGGACGTAGCTATAGGGAGAGATTTTCTAAGTCTTCTCTTAAAAAAACTAAGTTTTTAATAAAAGTATTTCTTACCATGCTGAGGAAAGGTCCATCGCCTGGTTTTCATTTTGGTTGTTCATCTTGGTGGTCCGAAAGAAAGTGGTAACTTTGTGGTCTCAACTTCTTCATTTTATACTTTTTACTAGGGTCAAGGCGTGTTCGAGAACAAACAAGTGACTTCGAGGTATTTAGCATGTACGAGGGTAGAAAATTTTCGCGGGCAAAATTATCAGAAACCTTGCCATTGGACTATAGTTTCTCAGGTGACTTTTCTTTATTTTGGGGACATTTAGAGAAACCCCTTCAGCGTTTCTTGGATTGACCGTACAAGGGTCTTTGGTTTAACCGTATTTACCATCTCAAATAGTGACAGTCCATGTTAAAAGCTTATAGCGGCTACTATAGTGAAAGGCAGCATGATGGCCCTTTTTTTCAAAATTATTTCTAAGCGTTCACGGTGGCCTTTCCGCGTCAGCCGCGCTTCTCCCTCCACCCCCCGCGTGTCGTTTGGGTCCCCTACCCCCACGCGTTTGGGGTTCGCGACCCGGGGATGCACGCGCGCGTTCGCGTATTAATTGAATACGTTTAAGTACGAATGATAGTTACAAATAAATTTCATTCGAGCATTAGCTATGATACCGTTCACTACAACTGGAAATTTGATTATTTTTGGTCCTTCGGGATCTGGTAAAACAGTTTTATATAAACGAATAATTAAAAATAAGGATAAAATGTTTGAACCTAAAGTCGATTAAGTTGTTTGGCATTATAGTATATATCAGCCTTGCTACGATAAATTGAAAGAAATGGGCGTAATTATGCGTCAAGGTTTACCCGACGTTACTATATACGATGGCTCTAAAACAATATCAATCTTCTTAGACGATCTCATGTTAGAAAATAAAAATAATATTTTATCAGAATTGTTTACTAGGCAATCACACCATAGGAAATTATTCGTCATCACCGTTTTACAAAATATATTTGAAAAAAACTTGAGAACAGCCTTCTTAAACGCGCATTACATGATTCTTATGAAAACTGTGAGAGAACTTATGCAATTAGTTGCTCTCTCTAAACAATTGGCACCCAACAACTCTAAATTTATTGTAGAATGTTATCTGGATGCGACTGAAAAACCACACGGGTATATACTTTGCGATTTAACCCAGAAATGTCATTCCGATTTAAGGTTTAGAACAAATATTTTACCGAGAGAACAAATAGTGATCTATACTCCCAAGAAGAAAACGATATAATTAAACAGCATTTCCAAAATTTAATCATTCTTTACGATGTCACCACCGAGAAAGGTCAAGAAAACATCGGGTTATAAAAAGAAAAGGTTAGCCGCTAAAAACATCAATTTAATAGCCGCTTTGGGGCAATTAAAAAAACCTCAAAGATTAGCTATTCTTAAAACTTCTAATCAAGAAATTATTGATTCAATCAGAGAGTGCTGTCGTAACGCCTTACAAGGAGCTGTCAATGTGAAACCAGACGTATATAATAAATTGTGTAAGCATAAGAAACATATTCGCAAAATTGCTTGCAAAAACACTCATTGGAAAGCCAAAAGGACCATATTATCTAAACAATCAGGAAGCGGTTTCTTTAGTGTCCTCTTTCCCGTAATTTCAAGCCTTTTAGGTGGCTTATTCTCAAAATGAATAAAACACTAGTTTACGCTAATAAAATGACATTAGTACCCTTGGAGCAACAACAACAACCTGAACAAAGTCATAGCCCATCAAATCAAATAATGAGATTTGAAAAAACAAAATAGTGTTATCGGTGTTAGAAAAGGAGATGAGCACGATTATCTCAAATCAATCTTTAGATGAAAGAACCAAATGGGTTTTTTGTGAAGAGGCGATGAAGCGCTACCAAAACATCTCGAAACCCCGCCCATCGAATAAACAAGACAGCTGGATTAATATGTTTCCCCTGAAATATAGAGGAGCGGCGAAGAAAATATTCGACCACTTAGCAAGTAACGCTCCTAGTATACGTTGGGATGACTCGGGGTTTCTTTTGGTGAACGACCTTAAGATCCCAGATTCAGATATAGTTCAGCTAGTTTATTTTACTAAACAACCTACCTTCTTCAATAAGTACGGAGTAGCCCCTTCATTCGTAGGTAATCCACCGACGGGATGGACAGAATTTCAACCCTTTGTGCAAAACTTTCTAGCGCCAAAAGCAAATCAACGTCTCCATTAGAACCGCCCCCCTCAACCAAGGCATCGCCCAGTTCTGTACCGCTGAAGAATCGGCTTCGACCCCGAACGTATATAAGAGCGAAGAAGAGATTAACTTTTGACAATAAAACGAGCCCTTTAATTTCGAAGAAACAACCTTTTAAAGCCAAGAATACATTATGGGAGGTTTATCGAAGCTCCAAAAAGTAGAAACTTTATAGAATACTTATCTCAACAGCAAACACCGGTCAGGGTTCACTGGTTTAAACCAATTGTACAAGGCTGTCAAATCTCAAGGTATTTCGAGAAACGAAGTCAAAACCTTTCTAGAAATCACTGTCGTTTACACACTGCATAAAACAGCTATACATAAATTCAAAAGGCGTAAAATCCCCGTCGGATAGAGTCGAAGTAGATCTGGCTGATCTGGGGTCAATCGCTAAATACAATGACGACTACAGATATCTTATGGTGGGCATCAACTGCTTCTCCCGAAAAGCTTTTGTAGTACCCATGAAAAGAAAACACGCGACCGAGGCTACGAAAGCTCTCGAGGTTATCATCGAACAAAACAAATCTAAAGCCATCTGGTCTGATTTAGGTAAAGAATTTATTAATTCCAAGACGCAAAAACTTCTTAAGAAAAATAAAATCAAATACGGCTCTATGACGTCAGAAAAATTCCACTGTCCATTTGTAGAACGTTTAATTAAAACGTTGAAACATCGAATATTCAAAATGTTGACTCATTTCAATTCTCATAGATATATAGATCATTTGACAGACATAGTTAAAGGCTACAATGCCTCTTATCATTTCGTAATAAAAATGACACCCGACAATGTTTCCCCCTCTAACGTTCTGGAAGTGTACAAAAACATTTACAAACCGGAAATGAGTAATAAGCCTACTAAAAAAGACGTCAAATTTCGTGTCGGAGATTACGTAAGAATAAGCAAACTTAAACCAGCATTTCCTAATGGTTATGAGCCAAATATTTCAACGGAAGTATTTGTCATTTCCTCTATTTTGAACTTCAGAAAACCCGTATTATATCGTTTGAAAGATTTGGACAGCAAGCATATAACCGGGTTGTTTTACTCTGATCAGCTCATTCGAACAGCGGAGCCCAAACTGTTTAAGATAGATACTATACTCAAGAAACGTAAACGTAAAGGGAAATTAGAATATTTTGTATCGTTTATCGGTCTACCTAAATCGCAGGGGTAACAGCCGAAAATGTTGAGAAAATCTGAATTCTATTTAAAGGTACGTCCGCAAATAGGCGTAAATTTTCGCTCGCCACGCTACGCTCGCCACGCACGCCGAGAAAAACCACTGTCCGCACTTGGCAACTTTTCGCGCCAACTGCGCTGGGCGAAGGAGGCGTAGAGAGAAAAAATGTTCGCCAAGTTGAACTTTTTACGTCGGTCTCGCCGGCGTTGGTGGCGTACATCCAATCAGCGAGCGTCTCTGGCTCACGTGCGAATGTCGTCTGCTTGAAAAAATATATACGGTGTTTATTTGAATAGTCTATCGTCGTGAGTGACTTAAATATGGCCATGTCCTTAATTACCCTCGATAATAATGACAAATAGTCAAATTGGGTTGGTGTATATCGACAGTATTCCACAAAAAGATAATCCCTGTATCTTTGGAAATTAGATCGACGGAAAGTTTTTAAAATCGCCATCTATTTCCCTATCCTTAAAAACTTCTCTAATCCGTATTCTTCGTTTATTTACGTTTTGTTTACGTTTCGGAATTAAAAGCAGTGAAACTATTTAATTAACTGCGTCAGCTAATCGTTCTACTATGCTACAAACAGGCGCTATTTTAATATAGAAGGCAGACAACATTCTCACGTGAGCCAGAGACGCTCGCCGATTGGATGTACGCCACCAACGCCGGCGAGACCGACGTAAAAAGTTCAGCTTGGCGAACATTTTTTCGCTCTTCGCCTGCTTCGCCCAGCGCGGTTGGCGCGAAAATTTTCCAAGTGCGGACAGTGGTTTTTCTCGGCGTGCGTGGCTAGCGTAGCGTGGCGAGCGAAAATTTACGCCTAGTGCGGACGTACCTTTACTCTACCTAGCGACGCGAGTATGGATGTCTACCCTAATAACACTATGGGTAGTTACATCACTAAACTACCCGATCCTATTAATTAACAAGGACAATGGGAAATTTCTTTAGTAGAAATAATATATACAAGCAGTTTCTACAATGTTATATACAAAACGAGTAAGAGGAAGGTGAGCAAGAGAAAAAACTTGAAGATTTAATCGAAGAAAGTAGCTCTAAAAAATTAAAAAACCCCAAGGAACGTGACGTAACCGACCTTGCTGAACGAAAAGATGGGAAACTGACCAGCTACGAAAGCTACCATCTACATAATATACCGGCCGGCCATTACAAATCACTTAACCACATTGTGGAAACTATCAATACTTCCAAAGTATGCGAAAAAACCGCTTCTTTATTTCATATTAACGAGACGACGGGGCATGTAAACTGAAAACCGATGCCACTGGAGATACCAAAATTATCTTCAAGACACACGAATCATTAGCTGCGATTTTGGGGTACAGAAACCCTCTCAATATACAAGGGTTGAACGATAGACCAGCCAGGTTAAACTACCACGTACCATCTCAATTAAATATATTTATTGCGATCTGGTCGAAGGACAAATTGTGGTAACACCCACGCCCCCCTCTTACGTATAATACCCATCAAAGACAAGAAACACGGGGATACCGTGTGTCTTACGTTTGTCTCATCCCATTACGTCCCTCTGTCAAAACATTATATTAGCGAGGTTGGCATCCATATAAAGGACCACATGGGTGAACCGGCTTTATTTCAGTTTGGACTGTTGCACTGTAAAGTTCATTTAAGATGCGCAAGTCCAACGCGTTAGATAACAAAAGATGTGTTTACACGGATTATTATACCCAACAAGCGCAGTCAGGATCAGGTCTGACTTTTTACGTCGGGAAACAAGG
This sequence comes from Phalangium opilio, assembly GCA_019434445.1. Taxonomy (NCBI): domain Eukaryota; kingdom Metazoa; phylum Arthropoda; class Arachnida; order Opiliones; family Phalangiidae; genus Phalangium; species Phalangium opilio. Next base: position 52,047 of record JAEQBA010001141.1, read on the forward strand.
ACAACAAGGTCATGGCCAAAACGGGGAAGGCATTGGCTCGTTCTTGAAATCTTTCGGCAGATACGTATCACCTTTCTTAATTAAAGGGGCAAAGTTCCATGGTAAACAGTTTCTGGGTACATCTTCAAATATCATAAGCGACGTCGCCTCTGGAAAGGATCTGAAAACTTCGGCAAAAAGAAGGTTCACCGAAACTTTGGATGATGTGCAACAACAATACGGTAGAGGGGTTGCCAAACAAAAGAAAAGACTAGCTAAAAAGAAAAAACACCAAAGAGAAAGAAATCTATAAAACAAAACAACACAAACAAGTTTAAATCAGATAAACGTAAACTTTCATTCAAAACGGTTCGTGATATTTTCTCTCCCTAAAAATGACTGAAGCTTGCAGCACGGGTTTCGATATTTTCGCTCCCCCTCCCCTTCAAACAGCCATCGAAAATTCCAAATGGGTTCCTTATCAACCTTTGACATCTTTGAAAGGCGACCAACCTATTGAATTTGAAGTAACGTCTAGCGATAGCGAATACGTGGATACAGCCTTAACAATGCTGTACACCAGAACTAAAATTGTAAATGAAGATGGAACTGCTTTAACAGCTACTGACGAAGTTGGACCCATAAATAATTTTTCAGCATAGTCAATTTGAGCGTGTCGATTTGGAGTTGGGCGATTGTGCAACAACACCAGCAGCTAGTAACTACGCGTACACTGCTTTGCATTCGGCCCTGAAAGAATCCCATTTGGGTGCCTCCTTGTTTTACAAGGATACAGGCGGAAGCATGGATTCGCTTACAGAAAATATGGGTTTTGTTAAACGCCAGAAACTTGCAGCATTATCCGAGGAAATTGAAATGTATTCCAGCCCTTACGTAGATATGTTCAATATCCCCCGATACCTGATAAACGGTGTTTCTATGAAATTAAAATTACATAGAAGCAAAGCTAGTTTTTGTCTTATGGGTAAACTTAACGCGTCAGGCAATGGTTATAAACCCGTAATCGTTGAAGCCGTATTATACGTCTTAAAGCTTCAATTAGCTCCTAAAATTCTATTTGCTCACGAACAAGCTTTAAGCATTAAAGCCGCCCAATATAGTTACACTAGAACGAAAACTAAAATATTCACAATTGCGCCAAATATCTTAAACACATCAATCGGAAACATCTACCTAGGTACCCAGCCTTCACGGGTTACAATCGCTATTGTAAAACACACCTCTTACAATGGAACCTTAGACAGAACCCCTTTGACTTTGGACATTATAATGTCAATCATCTAGCAGCATTCATCAATTCCTAACAATACCCCTCCAAAGCCTTAAAACCCCACTACAGTGAAAAGCAATTTGTCCGAAGCTATTACACTTTATTTTCGGGGTCAAACAGTCACTACAACGACAAGGGGAACAATATCTCTATGGATGACTTTGCCTCGGGCTACGCCATATACTGTTTAGACCTGACACCTGACGGTAGCGCGAGTCATTCCCATCATTGGAGTCCTACGAAGCAGGGACAGTTAAGATTAGAATTGGGTTTTGAAAAACCCACGCCCACTACACTAAGCTGCATCGTACTATCCGAATTCCAGGCTTTGTTACAAATAAATAAAAATTAAGAGATATAATGAATGCCGAACAGATAACACGATTTCTAAGATTCACGCCACATTTCATGGGGGTTTATCCAAGTGATTTATTACCCAAAGAAATTGACAAGTTTCCCTCGTCCATTATAATAAATTTAGACAATCACTACAAAGACGGATCTCACTGGGTCAGCGTCTACTTTGATGGCAACAGACGTGGTTATTATTTTGACTCATTGGCTTTAGGGAACTTTCTCCCCTCGATTAAAGAATTTGTTAAAAGAAATTCTAGAAAATGGTCGTTTAACAAAAGATGACTACAAAACTTGTCAAGTTCGACATGCGGACTATATTGTATTGCTTATATAATACAGAGAACAAAAAGAAAGAGCCACAAATCATTCATGAAGCAGTTTGGACGAGATGGTTTGAAAAATGACATCACTGTTAAAAACATGTTGAAACGCGCCCGTAAAGAATAACTTAATCCTTTTGTTAAAAAATACTCTTTGTAATTTCTTTTGTATCTTTTAAAAATAAATGTGTCACCTTTTTTTAATACTGTTTTCTTTTATTTCATATGTTAAGGAATGTGGGGGGGGGGGTAGGAATGTTTGGAATGTGAGAGGGGAGGTAAAAAAGGGGGGGAAATGTTTGGCAGAGGTATTAATCGGATATTTCCATAATCATTTTCATTCCTCATCATGAACTCAGAGCTGCAAAGATATCGTACTTTTAACTCCTGGCCTCAAGACGGAAACTATATAAAAACTTTAAGCAGAGTGGGATTTTATTCCCTACATACCGACGATCTAGTACAGTGCTTCGAATGCGATGGAATATTATTAGCATGGAAACCCGATGATAATCCCTACGAAGAACATTTAAAACATTTCCCCAAATGCAACTTTATTAGAGGACGCCCGACAAAAAATATACCCTTCAGTTTTGATGAAACAGAAACATACACCAAAAATATAAATAACGACATTAAAACCGAGGAAGAAACACCAGAAAACCCCATGGAAAACACCGAAGAACTTTATCATACCTTTAAAGTTAAAACTAAAGATCTCGAAAGATTAGTCCTAGAACTCTACGTTAGAAAACAACTTAACGCTTTGAATATCAAAGAAAAACTTAATGCCTTGCGTAAGATTTAAAAATAATATTAAAATTTATCTTCTTCCTTACGAAGATAGAAGAAATTATTTTCGAATAAATCAAATACATTTTAAAATGAAAATTGAAAATGTATCTTTAATATTAAAACCTATTCTTTTAAAGAAAATAAATAACTTTGCACTTTATATCATGGTCTTCATTTATATCTTTAAATAATATCCCCACCAAAAAAAGACGAGAGCGTAAAAAAAACACGACTCCTCCGACTTAACAGTGGCCGCCATCTTGTATGCCATACTGACTGCATACTCTCTGATAACATCCACCTTTTCGGGAATCAGAACAATAGAGGTTCGGAGATTTCTCCACCTAGCGGCAGCAATGCCGAAAACATTTTCACTACAACGCCTAGATAATAAAAATAAGAACTGAATTAGTAATTAGGTTTAATTTTAAAAGGTGAAATTAGTAAAATCTTGGACAGAAAGGAGTTTAAAAGGGGCAAACAGGTTTTTTTACGAACTGCCGAACGTTTTATAAACAGAGGATCCTATTTTGGTACTCCTTTTCGGCTCCTTTCATGTCAGAACGTTATACCGTGCACGGCTTAACCGATAGTTAAATATTCTTTTTTTGTCATCTAAACCGTCTCGCGAATACGGTCTCATGAACGTTGGTAGTAGTTGAAAGGCCTCGTCGCCCACAAGTACATGTGGTACTTCGATAGCCGATCCTGGTAATTTCATTACTCCAGGTAAACCCACTCTGCCATTTTGCAAGGACTCTCCAAAAGGGGAAGCCTTGAACACCCCACCATCAGATGTTGACCCATAGGCGCCAATGTCAATAGTTAAAAACATATAATGGGCATCAACGACAGCCATAAGCACAATTGAGTTGAAGCCCTGAATGACATATTTTTAAAAATGATTGAAATATTTCATTTGGAAATTGAATATGCCTCTCTACTTAGTCTACTACCGCACATAGCATACCTTATAATTATGATAAAGGGAGCCTGATTTTGGGGGCTGTTGAATCATAATATGTTTTCCATCTACTGCCCCGCAGCATAGAGGAAAATTCCATATGGCTTCGTAGTCCATAGCAGCTTTTCTCCAGGTTTCCGTTGTTGGGGTCTAAATATTACGGAAATTCATTAACTCACAAAAGCACAATGTACTGATTTTAATTTTGTGAATAATCTTTATTAATTCTCATTACTTACTGCCAAATAGTCAGGTTGCAAAACGTCCCATAGCGAGTGACAAACTTGTTTTATCACATTGTGAGCAGATGTTTGCTCATGCGAAAACAGTAGGCCATGGAAGCAAGGGAATTACCTGTAGCTAAAAACCTGTCAAATGCTAGTTATTATTATACAAAAACGTCTTTGTTTGGACCAAGACCGAAAAAACCAACGATATGAGTGAGGTTTATCAATTGACTGAAGTTTCAGATATTGAAATTTTTCTTTAAGTATTTCTAGTAGTTTAATCCTTAATCACTATTTAATTCAATCAACTGATTTTACTCTTAATCGATCTATTCCCTCTAAATTTATTCAAAAAAATTGCATATCTCCGCTTTTTCAAGAACAATTCCATTTTCCGAAAACATTTTATCATGAAATTAATTATTAAAGAAAAATTTCAATATCTGAACTTCAGTCAATTGATAAACCTCACTCATATCGTTGGTTTTTTCGGTCTTGGTCCAAACAAAGACGTTTTTGTATAATATCTGTCACTTCAGTCTTAAGGCAGTAGTCAACTCTTAACAGGCTGAAAATGTCATTTCCCGTCCCTATTATCTAAGGAACCAAAAATGCTATTAGTTAGCGGTTTTGAATAAAATATAAATCGAAATCATCTTTGGTTTGTCATACATTATTGATAATGATGGCACGAGATATTAGTGAGTATTAAATAAAATTAATAGCCTTTTCAAAATCGTAAAGTTAATTTCGTAGAACTGTTTACTTCTTAAATAAGTGCATTGATTATGGCTAAAAGTGCGCCTCTTTTTAGGGTAGAAAGAAGCTAAAATACCATTTTTTTTTAGAAAATTTGTGGCAATAAACAAGATAATTAGCAATAATCAGGGGTAAAAACAAATCCAATTTAGTAAAATTTTGGAGCAGGGGAAATATATTCAGTTGATAAAACTTGATAATTCCAAAAACAGGTGAACATTTAGCCGCTCATAACAACCTAGCCTAACATGAGAAATGTGGGAGCGCGCATTTTAAACGCGACCCTGAAAACGTTAAAGCTTGGAACGATTTTCTCGCGCTTGTGAATCACAAGCGGGAAAAATTCGCTAGCAATTTGTCCACGCTACTTGTAGCGTACAAGCGACCATGAAAACGAGCCTTTATGTTCTCAAAATTGGATTTAGAAAATTGCTTCGTTATCAAGACATTTACATTAAACAAGGGTCCCAAGAGGATTATTGCAATTTTGCGCCACATCTCGTATAAATTAAGTACAGATTATGAGTCCCATCTCCTATTATAATAAAGCTATAAATATGAAATAAAATTAAAAATTTGCTTATCTCGCTGGATTATTTAATGTAGAAATCGCATTAAGAAAAGTAGCTCCACAGTCAATAATTCACATCGAAAACAGACTTGCAGGAGCGAGAAAACGCAGAGCGCAGAGGAAGTGAGATGGAATCTCACGGAGAAACCGTTTTATATAGCCAGTTCAGGGCCGGAAATAAGCACAGGACACTGGACATTGTCCAATAAAAAATCCTTATTTCCAAGGCTGTCTGAGCTTGGTCTGAGAGATTGAGACTCGATTTTCGCCAAAATCGGACCTTTTCGCCGCAAAGTGGAAACACTGGTGACATCTCGCATATTTTAGCGAAATCAACACCTGACATTTTCCAAAATATATTTTAAATTATATTTCAAATTACTATTTAAAATATTATTTTTTCATATTATTTAAAATAAATAATTTATATAATTTAAAATAATATTTTGTAAATGAATTAAATAGCTTAAAATAAATATAAATTAATATAAATTATTAACCAAAATTTCAAGGTATGCTCGAACGCGCGAGCCTCGGTTTTAAAACAATCCACGAGGAAAAAATGGTCGAGCGTTTTACCACTGGGCTACGACTAGCTCTGCGATTTCCCTTCTGTTTGCGTACTGTATACATATTCTAAAGCTAGAGTTGACTGACAGCTGAGGGTGAAAATTAAGGTGGGGTTTTCGACGCCGTCCAATAAGCGGTGTGACGAAGACGAAACGAAGGAGGAGTTAAACTCTCCGTTTATGCTCCCGAATATTTTACGCCATCTAGCGATGGGCGCAAAATAAAAACCAAAATGAGAGAGGCATTCTTAAAATATATGGAAAAGACGTTTCTAAAATGCCCTTTGTAAGAGATTCATTACCCGATATCACGAGCGTAACATCATTGTTTACCTTTATAGAAGTGGTAGATTCCTTTACTTTATGTTGCGGAATTTTCAACAAGGAAATTGTAGATATGTTCGACAGCAAAGTCAAGAAGAAAAGGGGTAAAGAATAATTTTACTAACGAAATCCAAGCAAGTGACTGCCAAATTGTTTCACAAAAAGTGTTAAAAAATTTTGGGAAAGAGTCCCGACTCCCGTTATTTATGCAAAAACTGTTTCAAGTACAGGAGGTCACTGATAAAAGGTGTAATTAGAAGCAAACAAGAGAATGGTGAAAGTCGAATTAGCTATATGCCGAGAGGACTACTAATAAAGAAGATAAAGCAACAAGCAGTAGTAAATTCGCATTTGAAGAAGTCGAAACTTATGAAAGCCAGAATGAAAATTCACCTTAAGAAATATGGAGAGAAACTGAAATCGGAAGACACGAATTTTTTAACAACTTTGCTTGACCAACAAAAAAAGTGCTACCCAAGAATTCTTTTCAGCGCTTATTCATTGAGCAACAATTATCAGCGCTTAAAGCGCATGCGCAGATGGCACCCAAACGTGTTACAGTGGTGCATTCATTTCTATCGAAAGTCTTCTGCAACATACAATTTTTTTCAATCTGGTGATGTCTTACAACTACCATCAATGAGGACTTTGTATAACCACTCTAGCCACATAGGTTTGACTCCGGGCTTTAGCAACATGTCTTTTGAAAAAGCTCAAGACAAGCTCTATCAATTGTGCCCTCAAGAACATCAGAGATATGTTAGTTTAATCTTAGATGAAATGAAAATTAAGGAAGATATCATTTACAAAGCAAATACAGGGGAATTAGTTGGTTTCAGTAACCTTGATGATGTAGGAATTGAAATTCTAAGATTTAGACAATCGAATGATGTTGAAATGCCTGAAGTCGCAACGCATGTGCTCCAATTGATGATTAAAAGTGTAACTGGGAATTTTAAATTTTGATTAGCTTATTTCCATTGCAAGAATCTGGACAGTGATAATAATACTGCGATAATTTTAGAAGCGATAAGTAGTTTAGAATATTATGGTATTCCAGTTATTGCTGAGATTGCTGATGGCGCTAGTAACAACAGAAAGGCATTTATATATTTTGTTAAGCACGGATATAAATGGAAAAACATTTACGCGAACGATGAAGAGCGTTTTGTTTTTTTCATTTGTGATCCCCCTCACCTCATAAAGACCACAAGGAATGACTTTGCTAATAGCAATTTTCATACCAAAACTAAACGACTTTTAAAGAAAGGGCAAGAAATTGTATGGACGCACGTTTTAAAACTCTTTGAGTTAGATTCACAGCGGCCACTTAGGCTAGTACCGAAATTAACGAGAGATCATCTATATTTGGATTCCTATTCAAGAATGCGCGTGAGATTGGCTGCTCAAATCTTAAGTGGAATTGTTGCTAACGCCTTGGAGTTTGATAGTGTCCGTGAAACAGTCAAATTTATTAGAATCATAAATCAATTTTTTGACCTCATGAATACCAAAAATTTGGATGAGGGAAAGTTGAAACGAAATGCAAATTTGAATCCGTTTAGAGATCCAGGAGATACCAGATTAGTAGTAAGATTAGCCGCTACATTTAGAATTTTTATAACTTGCCTACAGGATATTTTTAAATTTAATGTTTGCAGTGGTTAGAAGAAACCTTCATTAAATACCTTGAGGAATGGCAAAATGAAGTGTCTTCCAAGTCAGATACTTTAACTGCTTCAGAACGTCAAAGAATGACTTTAAGTCGAGAAACTGTGGAAGGATTAATTATGACTGGTTTGTAATTAAAATAAGACAAATTATGATCTACTCCTGCATTATTAATTACAAAACATATTCCTCTCTTCAGCTCAATCCGTCCCAGGAGTCGTTCGATACCTATTATCAAAAGATGCGTCATTTGTTTTAACATACAACTTGAATCAAGACCGTCTAGAGCAAGAATTTGGCAAGCACCGAGCATCTTGTGGAGGAAATACTAACCCAGATGTCCTACCTTTTGGTCAAAATGTTGATGGATTTATACAATTACAAAATGAAATTTTGGCCTCCATAAAGGGTAATGCTTCAATTTACCCACAAAGCTTTTAATTAAAATAAAAAGCAATATTTCAAAACATGACTAAACCATTTACTTAATTCAGAAAACTAAAGCAAGGTATGAAATTACCATCACAGATATTTTGAATTAATCGCATGTTCATTTAGTTTAGTAACATAAATTTTAAAATTATAAGATATCACATGCTTGTTTAATATAGGAACTTCAAAATTCAGATTTTTGTTGACACGTTAATCTTGTCATGCAACCCTTTTCTTAGTGCTGGGGATGATTTTTGCTTCTTATTTTCCTTGGAAAAATGTTTTCCTCTCAAATAGAGTTGTAGGCCTTTTCCTCTTAAATTTAAAAAAGCCGAGAAAATTTTTGGTAGGATTTTCTTTGTAGCATTAATTTCACTAGGAACTTTTGAATTAGAGATCACTGAATCGAAAGCTTTCAAACTATAACTACTTTCTTCCATTTTCCTGAGGGACCGGTCCCTCCTGTTTACACCGTTTTTTAAAGCAGACTTCAACTGACCGCTATCATATAAATCTGAGGCTATAGTGTCCATTATTTCAAATATTTTAAAGGTAGTTTAGTTTACATATAATAAACCTCCTCTGTTATTTTGTGTGACCCAGGCAGATATTTGAATTTTAGGGAGGTTACTATCTAAATAATCCTTAATTTCGTCAAAAGATCCTTTAATTGCAAATGCTGAAAGTAAGCACCATTGATAGGGCAGAGATTTGCACACACATTTGATAGTGGCACCAGCTACGTAGTAAAGAATTTGTTTATCCCTAACATCGTTAATTTCAGTTTTACTTCCATTTGCAGGTAATTCAAGTAGTTGTTTATTTATTGCTGGGGCTAATTCTTGGAAAGAAACCTCATTTTTCACTATATCACAATGCACACAACTTAGCAAATTATGTGCAAATCTAGCTGAAAAGCTATCATCCTTGAATAGAATAGTCGTATCATATAATGAATAATTATCAATTATTGTTTAATGCAATTTAAAATATCCGCTAGATGTCAAGCAAACGTGATAGTGTGTTGTCGCGTAAATTCCTCTCAATTGTGACACAAACGTCGTTTTTAACGTAACGATTTATCGGCTTGACGAGAGACGTTCGCAGCATGTTTTATGAAAGCGCATTTAAACAGTACTTTTTCTTTTAAAAAATATTTTTAGTTCAATTAAATCATGGATTTCAACAAAATACTTTGATATATTTCCGATTGAACAGAAGATCATAAAGTTTCAAACAATCAAGTGCAAACGTGGCTAAAGTGAAATCGATTCGTCTTGTATATAATATTGGCTTAAGCTTTATGTCGTGCAGTTTTGCATTTTGACGCGACAAAGTAACGTTTTTGCCGTGTAGATTTTCGTTTTGACGCGACGAGGTGACGTTTTTGTCGTGTAGATTTTCGTTTTGAAGCGGCGAAGTAACGTTTTTGTCGTGTTATTTTCTTAGATCAATATTAATTTGGGTTTGTGTTTAAACGTTAAAGAAACATTCACTAAATTCAATCAGTAGTGGACACGCCTCAAAATATTATAATTTCCAATAACCAAGAAATTAACCAATTATGAGCTCTGAAAAAATGGTCGCGACAAGGAAAATATTTTGTCGCGTGAATTTTTCTCCCGTCGCGTCGATTTTCATTTTATTGCATCAAAATCAGGTTTTTGTCGCGTCAATTTTGAATTTAACGCAACGAGAAAGTTTTGTCGTGTCAAAAGAGTGGGACACGCCTCTGGCACGCCAAGGTGTTTCCTGAAATTTGGTAGGCTTGCAAAAATTTTAAAGCTATTTAAAACCTTTCATTGGACAATATTTCTGACGTGACAAAAATATTTTGACGCGTTGATTTTACTACTTGTGTAGATTTGCCTCGATTGTCACATAAATGGCGTTCCATAAGCGTTCTTCTGCTCCATCCAAGTTTCGAATGCTATATAGATGTCATCTAGGTATACGACTATAGAGAAATTTTCTCCATCTCGGAAAACTTCATCCATCAGACGTTGGAAGGTACTTTGCGCATTGCATAGTTCAAAAGGGAGAACGTTGAATTCGTTTTTACCGGCATGAGTGATGAAGGCAGTCTTGGGAGCGTTTCCTGGTTCCATTTCGACTTGCCAGTAGCCTGACTTGAAATCCAAGGCTCTTATGTACTTAGGTTTCCCCAACTTACTTAATGTTTCATCAATTCGAGGAATGGGGTACGGATCCTTTGCGGTAATAGCGTTTAATTCTCGAACGTAGATGCAGAAGCAATATTTCTTCTTTTCTGTTCCGGATCCGTCGTCCTGTTCGAGGATTACGACGTAGATGGTTTGATGATGCCATCTTTCAGCATCTCGTAGATGTTTTGTTCGATGATTTTCTTCTTATCATAACTAACTCGATATGGTCTTTTGTTCATAGGCTTAGCATAACATGTGTTTATTTCATGGACGACCAGACTACTACGTCCTAATTTGTCACTGAATAGTTCAGGAAATCTTAAAAGTTATTTCAAATATCTTCTGCTTGGACGAGAGAGAGGTGTTGATTCAACTGTTTCGTTCACGTTAGTGACCATTTGAGGTGACGGAGGTAATTTGTCCTCTGACGCCTCTAAGAATTTTAATGTTAGTCCCTCAATTGTGCAAGTTAAATTCACAAAATCGATAATAGTGATCCAATCTTATAGGAAATCTTGTCCCAATATTACGTCACAAAGAAGTGAAGGGGCAATATGAAACTCTTGGCTAAATCTTCTCTGTCTTGTTCAAATTTGATTTCGAAATCTAAGACTGTCGATCCTTTTGTAAAGAAGTATTGTCAGTAGTAGATATTTGCCGGTCCCAAAACAGTACAGTGGAAGGCAGGGTGGATGGTGGATTGCAAGACGGAGGAAGAGAAAACGGCTGAGATGGAGGGTTGTGTTTAGGAAACTTTGAAAGTGGGAGGTTAAGCCCTTTTGATTGACGCACCCCGCTCTCTTTTCCTCGGGGGTTGTTTTTGATTTTCAGGTCAATGAAGAGTGTTCGTTTCTCGGATAGCGAAGTACATACGATACAGTACAAAGATAAGGTGAATTATGAATTAAGGAATAAACATAATTTTGATATACTAATTAGATTAAAATTCGAACCATTAATTTCTCCGCTATTAATCAAAAAGGCTAAGGGCTTGAATCCACGGATTGAATTAGGGAAAAAGTAACATTACCCAAAAAAAACCCACAGGGAAAAAATATTATCGAATGTACCAGAATACCCTGGAAAAAAATAAAATTACCCTTAAAACCTGGGATAAAGCTGTATAAACCCATGACGTTATCAACAATAATGTATAGTCAAAGCTATGATGATTAAGTTACAAAAAGTATATATAGCCGAGAACGCGAGTTAAACAACCATCACAATTCCAGTGAAGTTCGACGAGGAAGGAACATCCAACAAGTACAATGTAAGTAAAGTTTTGGCAGACTTGTTATATTTTAAAAAGATTTAGTTTGAATGTAAAACTTTTGTTTATTTTTTCTTAGTGACAGAATGTCCGCCGAGTTTTGTTTCCCCTCTCAGAGGAAAAAGTGATCGAGATAACCCCGAAGCTAGACGTACGACTAGGGTTCAAAGAAAGCTCTACGGGACTCTTCTTACGTGAATCCGATTTCCACGAGCTATACGGTAGGAAGGATGAAATTCTCAAATTCTTCGAAACCGACGATGCACCGGGATCATCGTCTTTTTGGTAGGATTTTACTTTACCTAACTAACTCAACCAACACTTGATTCTGACTAATTAGGCCACGGGTAGTTCGAAAAAAATAGTGAAAAAATTCTAAACCCGCCGCAAGTTGGTCAAAAGATTTTTGGAAAATTTGAAAATTGAATGTATTTACCGCCATTAAGACCGCTACGCGACTAAACGCATACTGCCCTCGATCTTGAAAAAACTACCCGGGGGGGGGGTAAATATAATAACAAGGACTCGCGACGGAAATCGCGGAGCACACACTGCGGAAATATAGCTATGAAATTTTAAACACCCGCTGAAACATTTACAATTCTCATACCAGGATAGAAAAATATTTGAAGCAAGCTCCAATTTTAAAAATAAACAACGATATTTTGCTAAATTGCGTAGATTATTTCGGAACTAAATGAAGATAAACAATAATATTTTGGAAAAGGCGTAACATTATTTGGGAAATAAATGAAGATAAACCACAATATTTTGGAAAAGGTATAATATTTTTTGGGAAGTAAGTGAAGATAAACATCAATATTTTGGAAAAGGTCTAACATTATTTGAGTAATAAATGAAGATAAACAACAATATTTTGGAAAAGGCGTAACATTTTTTGGGATGATAAACAACATATTTTGGAAAGGCGGTCACTTATTTGGGATGATAAACAACATATTTTGGAAAGGCGGTCACTTATTTGGAAAATTATATAAAATTTGCTTAAAATGTGGCACTTAGCGTTACCCGAGAAACACTACTTGGAGGTGGCCACATGTCGTTTCTCATGGGGAGTTTTGTTTAGGCAGGTCCCCTTGCCTACTGCCGTTTATATTTACTGTAATTCCAGCAAATCTCTTATAAAAGCCACTACTCAAGAATGAAAGATACCAATCCAAAACAAAATAATTTAACTTAATTAAGGCGACTGAATTCGAGAGCCAAAATATCTAATGGACCCATTTAAATATTCAATAAGCCCTGAATGAATATTGTAGGAATAAAATCTACCAAGATTTTCCCTTTTTTTCATGTAAGTGAAAAGATCACCAACCTTACGTTCGTCCTGCCTTGAGTAATCTTTACAACGAATGATTCGCCAAAAATTATACTCTGATATACCATTCAATATGCAGAATGCTACAACTTGCATTCTTTTTAAATACGTATATTCGTCAATAAAAGCACACACAATGTGTTCAGGAACTCTGCTGAAATCTGTTACGTCCTTTCCATTTAGCAACCTTCTCATAGCTGCAACGCGATTGCTTTTGAAAGCCATAAATTACGATTTTATTTTAATAATTAACCCTTCCCACAAAAAAATGAATGTTCCCACCAAAGTGTTTTCCTAAATTAAGTTTTACTTAACCGCCTTAGCTCGCTCAGACGCGTCTGACAAGAAAAAAAGGCCTCAATTCGCGCGAGCCGTTGCCATGGTAACGAAGAAAAATCGCCCCGTTACCATGACAACCGTAACGGGGCGATCCTTCTTCGCGCGAATTGGGCCCTTTTTTTTTCTTGTCAGACGCGTCTGAGCGAGCTAAGGCGAAGGTTTAAACTCATTTTAGCGCAAATATTTTGTTGCGAGGAATAACATTTTTTAGGAGAAACGTTCTTGGTGGGAGGTATTACGCTTTGGTATGTTATCGATTGGGCGTGTTATCAAAACAGCATTGTCCAAAACGGCTTTTTCATAATCGCGTTTGGCATTATAGCCATTTCTCGTTTCAGCGCATTTTGATTACAGCGTTTATATCTTGAGCGTTGTTTCGAATAGTAGGGACTATACAGATGCGCAGAGATCCAAGATGGCCGCCCTCTCCCCATCTCGGGACGGAACCAAACTCAAACCAAACTTTTCAGACAAGTCTGGACTAGCCCGAGCTGTTAGTTTCAACCCCCATGACATCATCTTCTTAACTTAAACTAAAACTAAAAGCTATAGTCAACCTTGACGTCATCCCTGGCTTGCTGACATTGGGTGTTACCCTTTAACCACTCCAGCTTTTCTCTCTGTAAGCCTAAAGTTAATAAAAACACAGATTTTAAGACATCAAATATTTACTTTTTATAAGATGTACAGATATGCGTAATAAATAAATACAAAATATATAGTACAAAATAATCAACAACCAGCAAGGATAAACAAACATGTTTTAACGAGTTCATTTTTCACATTGACCCCGTATCGTTATTTGACTCGGAAGTGCAATCGGCGGAGGGCCGTTTGGGTTTATTTTCCAGCTGTTTTCTGCTTCGCCGCTCGATTTCGTAAAGAGTTAACAAAATGTTGACTATTAACCCGTAAACAAAAAAGAAAATGAGGCATAGCATATTGGGCGGGTTACAAAAGCAAATGATATTTAAATAGCTAGTACGTGATATATATGTAATATAATAGCAAGGAAAGCGATATTGTTGATTGGTTCCTACTTGGCTTATTAGGCGGGGTGTAAGTAAAGAGATAAATTTCATTGGATAGGTTAATTAAGGCGGAGCTAAAAAATAAGCCTATAATTATAAGTCTGGAAAGAATATACAAATATGCAAATAAAGATTTTAATAACAAATATTATACAATAACATTAAAACAAAATAACAAAAATATATAAAACTAAAATATTTACATAAAAAAAACCCACCACCAATAAAAAATTACTAGACGCCGGTCGACCCAAACCCCCCACTGCCGCGTGACGTAGGGGTCAAAGTCTAGAAACAACATAAAAATGTGTCACATGTTAAAACCTAAATTAAAAACTCTAAAATATTTACCGCCGTTTCCACCGGTCTTAGCAATATAACCGGCGTAACGATCAATTGGGCGAAACGATCGCCCCGCTTGACAACGTAGGGGGTTTCCCCGACATTTGCGACGACGACTTTTATGGGTCCCCGATAGTCGGCGTCTATTAGTGTTAAGAATTATTATACTTTTACGCATTATAAAATAACTAATAAACATACCTATCGTCCCCTCGGCAACAAACAGCCCTTGGGCCGTTAAGCTGCTACGGCCAACAATGCGGCCGTAGCTGTTCTCGGGCAGCATAACGCCTAACCCAGTCGACACAATTTTGATACCGTGAGGGTCGATTACGGTATCCACTGGACAATATAAGTCCAGTCCGGCCGACTGGGGGGTGGCACGACGGGGAGTAAGCGCTGCCGGATGGATTTTGATCACAGGCAGGCAGGGCAAACGAGGAGCGGTGGAAAAAGACATCTTAAAGTTTTTGGGACTGGTGTTTTAAAAACAGAAGTTAAACAACTGATAACTTTCATTTTGAAACTTGGGGCTTATATACAAAATTAGCGAGGTTAAATCTAATAGCGTCTAGCCAATACTTTCAAGATTCTTAAAATTCAATAAATAGCAAAAAGTTAATTAGATATATAGGCATAAAATTACAAAATCTCTCCGAGGTCTAAGTTTTTTTTTCGTATGCAAAAAAGTTGTCTAGGCGTGTTTTAAATAATTCAAACGAGATCGTGTTATATAAAAAACCCTTTAGCGAAGGTTAAAAAGAAGTTACTTTGATAGATGCCTAAGGGGACAAATATTATTCGTATGCAAAAGCTTGTTTAGGCGTGTTTCGAATAATTAAATTTGAATAATTCTCACGAGATCGCTTTATATAAGAAAAACAATTTATTAGTGAAGGTTAAAACTAATTACTTTGGGAGGGACGGAAATTGTTTTTAACATGATTTAAATCTAAATAAATGTATATTAATATTAAACTAAAGAGGTTATTTTTTATATAGATAGATATATTAAGGTCCTCTTTAATCTTTAGTATCAACTCCACAATGAAAAAATGTATTTTAGGTTAAATTAAAAAATAGCGTATCAGACATAATTATTTTTTTAAACTCTTAATAAGAATAGAATAAGGTTGTGTTATAAAAAAACCATGTCTGGGCCTGTATTCGAAAAAAAATGCCCCTGAGATTTTGGGTATAAAAGCTCGAGCATGGGCATAGGGTTTTCACAATCAATCCAGCCATGAGTAGCAAATATCTTCAAGAATCACAGTCTATGTTTGACTCTCCACCGTCTTCTCCTGGGGATCGAGCCGGAACCAGCAGCGGTAAGCGGACCATAAATCAATTTTTGAAGCCCGACCCTGTCGAGGTGTTAATCGACTCGGTCGACGAGACGTTCGTCCAAGACGTACTACAAAAACACGTCGTTGGCATTCACGGAATTGAAGGGTCGTACCGGCTAAGGAGCGACGGCCAATACTTTGAGACAAAAGTCCCCCCGCGAAAAGGGGACTATTTTGTAGACATAAGTGTCTACAAATTTAAAGATATAAAGGACTCCAAAGCCGACAAGCTTTGGGAGTGCTCCCACAAACGACTGAAGCGGGTCGTTGACGGGAAAGACAAGGACGCCGTCAAACTCCTCAACGCCTTCCACCGGTTGGTGGAGGACATAAAGGGTGACGTTCAGGCCACGCAGCAGCCGCCTAGCAAAGTAAGTATCTTATTGACAATAAATTTACAAACCAAAATTTTGTTCCAATTATTTTATTTCTGATAGAGATTCAAAAAATGAGTTCGAGCAGCGGCAGCAGCGGGAGTGACTCGGAGGGTAGTGAGGGAGAAGAACACGCACAGGTAAACCGGTACTACACAATTGAGCGGCAGATTGACAAAACGAGTCGCAAGTGGCATTGTAAACAAATCGATTTGCGTATAGCTTTTAAAAATTTGAATGACATCCCAACGCGAGATTTTTTCGAATTTTTCGAAAAATTCTCGACGAAGTTATACGTAAATTAGTAACCGAGAACCCCGGGTATAATCGAGTTCGATTTGTTTTAAGCTCCCCCGGATTGACGACCCCCGTTAATATTAAATTTATAAAAATTGACAAATTCACCAGTAAGCGAATTATGCGCACCATCTATAGAGTAACGCAATCTAGTCGGGACTTTGTCTTTAATGGGGAAGATTTTCAGTTTGACATAATTTTTCTAAACCTCGATGCAAATATAGGGACTTATTATAAATCCATTAAAAATAGAACTTTGGTTAATTTGGATTATTTCGTTAAACAAAATAACCAATTTATTTTTATGGAAAACAATGATAACCTCTGTTTTGCTCGAAGTTTAGTTCTAGGTAAAGAGATGGCTGATCGCAATTTTTATCAACAAAATAAGCAAGGTCCTCCCTTTAATCGGAACAATTTTGACAAACTGAAGTGTAATAGCACCCTTGTGGGTAATATTGCAAAAATCTTGCACAGAAAAGCGGGAGTCCCCGAGGGTTACGTTACTCTAGAAGATATTCAAAAATTTCAAAATTATTTAGCTCCCCATTATAGGATTGTGATCGTTGATGCGGCGAATAATTTTACCATATTTTTCAAAGGACCCCAAGCTCCTAAATTTATCTATCTCTTAAAAATTGGCGACCATATCCACCCTGCAAAAACTTGGCACGGTATGATGGGCGGTTGTATTTCTTGCGATTTATGCTTAAAATCTTTTTACAAATACGAATTGTTAAAAGAGCATAAATGCCCCGAGGATACAAAAGCCTATATATGTTTTCGGTGCCAAGGAGAAGCTTTTCATTTAACCAACGAGGATGTTTTAAAACGTTGCGACGAATGCCACCGCTACTTTTTCCCGGGCCCCTGCTACGAAACTCATTTACTTAATGGCACCTGCGCGAGCCAAAAACGATGTTTAGAATGTGGGCGACTTATGGGTGACGATCACGACTGCAATCCCGAATGCTCTCAGTGTAAAATAGTTCATCCGCCAGGTGAACATTTTGTTATGCCTTTGGAAACCAAAATGAAAGCCTCGCGGTTTATTTATTACGACATTGAGACTATTCTTAGAAATAATATCCACGTCCCCATTTTATTAGTTTGCGATGTAGAGACTGAAGCTGGCTTTGAAACTAAAATTTTTTACGGCGCCAATTGCGTCGAGCAATTTTTAAATTATTTATTTAGCGTAGAGCAGGTAGTTTTGACTGGACAGAAACGTAAAACGTACCAACCGCGCTTTACTAACACTCAAGTAGTAGCTCATTACGCGAAAGCTTTTGATAACTTCTTAATTCTTAACGCTTTAGTCCATAGACACGTCACCCCTGCCGTTATTTTTGACGGCAGTAAAATTTTAATGATTCATCTTGAGGGACCGCAAATTAGATTCCTCGATAGCTTTAATAACATTAGTCAGCCTTTGCGTAATTTCACCAGCATGTTTAGCCTCGGCGATGTAGCGAAAGGATTCTTTCCATTTGATTTTCATACCGAAAAAAATCTTAATTACATTGGCGTCATCCCTGAAGCTTCGTACTTTAACGTAGCTCAAATGAAAGCCAATGATTATCGAGATTTTCAAACTTGGTACGCGTCAATGGAAGGATCTATTTACAACATCAAAGAGGAGCTTATTAAATATTGCATTCAAGACGTCAAAGTCCTAAGACAAGGCGTCGAAGCTTTTAGAAAAATTTACGTAGATCTAACAAAATTAGACCCTTTTTGCTTAAAAAATATTACTTTGGCGGGTGCTTTAACCACTATTTATCTTAACAATTACTATAAACCTTACAGCATGGGTATTGTTCCTTCTAACGGCTATAACGCAAAATTTAATCACAGTCAGATTAGCTTAAAATATCTCGCTTGGGTGGAGAAAACGGAAAATATAAAATTGCGAACGGCTTTAAGCTATGGGGGTGAATATCGGGTGGGTCGCTACTTAGTCGACGGCTATAGCGAAACTCCGCCCAAAATCTACGATTTCCACGGTTGCTACTTTCACGGTTGTCCATGTCAAAAACTTAATGCCTACAATACCCAACTCAAAGCCAGCAACAGATTTCTGTACGAGCGGACGCTAGATAGAGAGCTGTTTATTAAAGAGAAAATGGTCGGGTATGAATATACCTCGATTTTTGAGTGTCAATTTGCTAAGCTTTTAAAAGAAAACTCCGAAGCAAAGGCTTTCTGCAAAAGTTTAACTTTTCGACCTCAAATATCAGCCCGTAGCGCTCTCTACACAGAAAAAAATGTGTTAGGAAATTGAACACAATCCCTGAACATCTTCATGCAACACTCTCCTATACATGTTCAAAAATGAGAACATGTTCAAATAGAAATCTGTTCTTTTTTCTAATGCATTCAAGCCATTTTGTGTTTGATTTTGAACGTGTTTTTATTTAAGTGTTCTGCCTCTGAACATGTTAATTATGCAGAAAATGTGTTCAGGAGCTGAACACAATCCCTGAACACCTTCATGCGACTCTTTCTACTATACATGTTCAAAAATGAGCACATGTTCAAGTGAAAATATGTTCACTTTCTAATGTGTTCAAGACGATTTTTGTTTCGGTTTTGAACGTCTTTTACGTGTTAAGCATACACTCTAAGAAAATGGGGCGCGTTTTAACACCTTTAAAAGTAGTTTGGGGCCAAATTTGACATCATTACAGGTGTTCATTTACACCCCTGAAAGGGTTTAATAACACTTATGGAGCAATTGGTGCTATAAAATGGTGCAACAGAGGTGCAGTTTAACACCTTTTTAACTCTTATATCGAACTAAAACTTAATTTTTACTCTCACATGAGGGTTGTGCAATTCTTTAAAGGGTGCGGCATAGCACCTTTCAGAGTGTCGCATAACACCTTTCAGAGTGTCGCATAACACCTTTCAGAGTGTCGCATAACACCTTTCAGAGTGTCGCATAACACCTTTCAGAGTGTCGCATAACACCTTTCAAAGTGTCGCATATCACCTTTCAAAGTGTCGCATATCACCTTTCAGAGTGTCTCATAACACCTTAAAGAGTGGGTGATTTATTAGCAATCAGTGCTATATTCACAGCAAGGTTCCACTTTGAGTTAAATTAAGAGGAAAGTTCTTACATGCAGAACTATACCGCTTTAAGCAATGCTTGCAGGGCCGGATTAAGAGGGGGGCGAGGGGGCACTGGCCCCCGGGCGCAAGTCTTGTTGGGGGCGCATAGAGTTAAACTATTCCCTCTTAGGGACATTTGCTGTTCTGTTTTTTCCGACTAAAGGGGGCGGCCCCCGGTGCAAAATTGCTTAATCCGGCCCTGAATCGCTAGAACTATAGTTCTAGCATTCAGTGTGAAACTGCATAAAAGTTGGTAATTTGTGCAGACTTAATAGCCTCTGAAAAAGGCAGAAAGTTTTTAATTACTATAAATTCATCGGGTATTAAGTTGGTTTTGGAGGCCATAATATCCAAGCAGTAGATATAAACGTTCTTGTTTAATTTAATAATCTCTTTTCACTAAGAATTTTTCGAGCACCAGAAACGCGTTTGACCTAATCTACTCTACAATATTTAAAAAAAAATTCATTTTCTACTCTAATGATTCTCAAAATAAAGATAAGACATGTCACAAAAGTTGGCGTCTGTAGTCGCCCTACTAACATAGTCTCGTTTTTTTGTGTCGCACAATACTTTTAAGAGTATCGCTTAACACTTTCAAGAGTGCAGTAGCGTTGCTAGGGTTTGAAATTTGGGGGGGTGGGGGGGTTTAAGTTTATTATTCGTATATTAAAGATTTACAAACTTTTATTAATAAAGAGTACGGAACCGATCAGTTAGTGACTATGAGACAATTGTGGATGAAAGAATTTCACTCGTCTTTCATAAGTTCAGTTTCCGTTTGCTTTTAGTCCCCACTACTGTTTGATATTGAAATTCATCTCTACAAAGATGAAACTGAACGAAATTATCATAATAATTTTTTACACTATATTGCTACAAAATTTTAGGGGATACGAGCAATTTTTTAGTAGAATTTACGGATTATTTTAAGGGGGCTAACTTTGAAATTTTAGGGGCGCTAAAGCCCCCAAAAAGACTTAGCGACCCCACTGCAAGAGTGTCGCATGACGCTTTTAAGAGTGTCACCTAACACGTTTCAGAGTGTCGCCTAACACGTTTAGCAGTGTTTTACAAAAGTACAATACCCTCTGATTACGAATTTCTTTGTTAATTTTATTTAAAGGATAAAAATATATTCTTTCATGAATATCATCTTTAAAAAATGCTTAACAATCAAGTTTTTCAATAATTTTTTACTGTTTGTATTGACTTTAATATTAAAACATTAATGAAAATGAAAGACCTTAGGGACCGTCCATAAACTACGTCACGCGAAAAAAAGCATTTTCTGACCCCCCCGTCCCCCCAGATCACGCTTCGTCACGCTTTTCTCAGACCCCTCCCCTAAAAACCACGTCACATTTCTTTAACCACCCCCTCTGCACTATGATTTGTCTTAATTTACAAATTTAATTTGATTAATTTCTTAAGTGATATGCCGCTCTCGCAGAAATATTTTGCTCGGCTGAAAATTCAAAGTTCTCTTCCGTTTTAAGCTTTTTCCCTCTGATTGACCTTTAGAATTTTAATGTCTGGATGTGCTTTTTATAAGCTTAAAAAAAGTTCCATAAAGCTTAGTTAAAGGGGCACACTTTTTAGGTTTCGACACTGTCACCGAAAACAGATTAATCGAGCTTGAAATTTCGAAAATTTCCCAAAGAATCGAAACCATTTCAATCGGCAGGGGGATTTGATTAATCCTCAAAAATAATAGGAGCGAATAAACAGAGACATAAGAGAGTTTACGCTGTTTATTTTAAATGCGCTATACAAAGGTGTAAATAGTAGAAAATTGCTTAAATTTTCTACTATCTAAGCGATGATGGAATAACAATTTTGGTAAATTATTGTAACGGTGGACTATGGAATGTTGTCTTTCTTCTTCTATAACATAAGAGAGCCAATCGGCCACTTACTGACTTCGTAACAAAATCAATGCTAAATGTGACGTCACGCATTGAAGAACCCCTCCCTCCCCCTTGTCACGGACCGTCACAAATTTAGAAACCCCCTCCCCCCCATAAGACTGTGACGTAGTTTATGGACGGTCCCTTATTTAAGAAACCCGCAGTACTATAATTTTCCATTTTTAATTTCAAAACGGTTTTAAAAAGTTTTATTTTACACCGAATTTACACCTTAAATTGGCCCCACAAAAACTCAAGGTAATAAAACTCTCTTTGGGTGTTTTTAAGGTGTAAAAAAAGTGTTTTCTTAAATTACACTTCCCTTTCTTAGAGTGTACGAACATGTTAAGTACAGTCGCCGCAATTAAAAACTTTCTCTCTCGCGACGTCTTGTTTCAACAATAAGCCGCAAATTATTGATCTGATACAATTGATTAAAAAACTTATCGTATATTGTTGTTTTAATAAAGATTTGCGGCTTATTGTTGAAACAAGACGTCGCGAGAAAAAAGGTTTTAATTGCGGCGACTGTACCTCTCTCATTCTAGAGTCCAAGAGAGATATGTACGAGAATTTCTTACTTGTAATTAATAATTAATAGGTATTACTGTACTGAGGTTTAAGTTATTTTGCTAGTGAAAGGATTATTAAGTATTGAAATATATTTTTGTCTTGTAATAGTTACTTAAAACTTACCCACAAAAAGGATTACACCTTTAATATTCTGAAGGGCCAAGGCTTAAAAATCCTGCCCAAAACTTATGTGCTGTTACTTTCGGGATCGGTTTTCTTATTAGCACATTAGCAGCAGTAAAGGTTGCAGACGAATTTTAGGGAATATTAAAATTTCCCAAACATAAGTAAATGCAATTGCAAAAATGCTTTGTCAGAGAGTTCGTCTCATCGTCTGCGCTTTGCCAAGAAACGTTTTCAAGGCGTATAGTTAAATTAAATTCGCATTCCAAATATTTATTATTTAAAAATATGCTTACCAGTCTGGTGATTATTTTAGAGGGGTCTAAGTTTGAAATTTGGGGGGGAATAGGGGGCTTTACCCCCCCCCCCCCCGAAAAAAAGGCCTAGCGACGCCACTGAATCATTGAATTGTATAATTACTTTATGTTTAAATTCATTCCTGGGCGACAAAGAAAAACCATGGATATAAAGAATGCGCGTGAGGAAATAGGTTTTCACGCTATATGATAAGCAACTTCCTATCTCCGACGGGACCTTATTCGGTGTATACTCTGTTCCAGCTTTAGTCGTCAGCACGCACAAAGCTACGTTACATAGAGATCTAGCTTAGAGTGTGCTGAGAACCAAAGCTGGAACAGAGTATATATCGAATAAGCTTCGACGAAGTACGCCTTCAACTACAAGGTTTACAGAACATGAAAACAAATGATCGCGTTCGCTGTTCCTAAATTTTTAATGCGTTCATTGTGAAAGTGTTAAGATTTTGTGTTCAACTGTTACAATTTTTCCAAATAGAAACAAAAATTAGAAGTTGAACGCCAAAATTAAGCGAAGTGTTCAATAAATTACACTTTTTCATCACTTAAACATATCAAGAAACCAAAATCTGATTTTTGAACACAAAAATGTGTTCAAATCATTAACACACTTTTTTCTGTGTATGGGGGACGAACGGAAAATTTTGTTCTTAACTGCCACGTGCAAGGTGAGGAGCGAATTTTCTACAAGGATATTATTTCTTTGTACCCAAAAGTTTGTCGCGATTGTCCGTACCCTAGCGGCCACCCCATAATCTATAACAGAGATTTTGACAAATCGCCAGGGTGGTATTTTGGCGTTATGAGTTGTCGTCTGCTAGCCCCTCAAGATCTCCACATCCCCTTAATTCCCTTTCGCAGCGGTGGTAAATTAGCTTACGCCCTCTGTCGCACGTGTCTAGAATTGCGAGCGGAAATCTGCGAACACACTGTCAATGAACGGGCTTTCGAATCAGTCTGGCCAACGGTCGAAGTCTATGCCGCTATGGAACATGGATATAAACTCCTCGATATATTCGAGGTTTACCATTATCCAAAAACGGAATATTTCTTCGCCCAGTACATGACTGATTTTATCGCCTTGAAAGTGAAGAATTCCGGATTTCCCGCTCACGCGCAAACGCCTCTGCAAAAAGAGGCGTATATCGCTGATATAAACAAGAATGAAAAGCTTTCTCTGACCATAGCGGATATTCAATCAAATCCTTCCCTGCGTAATATCGCTAAAATTAATTTAAATTCTCTTTGGGGTCGCATGGCTCTGAATACGGGAAAGATTCGCAGCAACTTTATCAACAATTATTACGAATTGATACGATACGCGAGCGATTACACTCTGGAATTAGTCGACTTACGGCCAGTTACGGAGTCGATCGCTCTCTTATCGTACAAAGCCAAAAGCGATTACGTTTCGGACTACAAACTGGGGTCGGCCATTGTGGGGAGCTTTGTTTCTTGCTACGGGCGACTCGAATTGAACAAGATGTTGCTTCAATTGGACCGCGCAGCTTTGTATTGTGACACCGACTCGATAATCTACCGCCATCTACCGGGAAAGTTTGACATTCCAACTGGCAATCATATTGGTTGCTGGGCGGACGAACTCGGCGGTGATTATATAACTTCCTTTTGTAGTACCGGTGCCAAAAGTTACTCGTTTCGCACTAGCAAAGGAAAAGAAGTCAAGAAAATTAAAGGGTTGACGTTAAATCGAGAAAATCTTGAAAAACTTGACTTTGAAACCTTTGAAAGTGTAGCGACGAATCCGGAAAAGGAAGTTACAGTCAATGTCCCTTTTAATTTTAAACGGGATAAATACAAGCTGCAGCTAGAGGCCGTTAAAATCACCAAAAGATTTCGCCAAACCTCAAATAAGAGATTGTTGAACGCCGATTTGACAACCAGTCGACCCTACGGTTTCAAAGAGGCAACACCCGCTTCAACATCTCTTTCGCATGAATTACGAGGCTAGGCGAAGACATACTTTTGAGGGCTTGTGGGAATCTTGCGTTCCTATCGAAGCCCTGGCCAAAGACGGTTTCTATCTTGCAGATGTAGAAACACAGACGACGCGCTGCGCCTTTTGCGGCATCGCCTTGTACCAGTGGCGTTGCACGGACCATCCATCGATGGAACATCGGAAGCACAGTCCATCGTGTCCGATGGTTTCCAAAAAGCCGTGCAACAACAAACCACTGCGTCAGGGGTTTCCCGACTTCCCGACCAGCGAGGGCGAAGATGTTTGCGAGCCTCTAATCCAAACATGCCCAGCCACCAACAACGAGCGGTCGGGAAACGAAAAAGTGCGCGTGCGCATAAATCCGTCGTGTTTTCTACTGTAGTGCGTGTCTACCAACTACCCTTCGAGTCTCGCGTGAACTTTGACCTCATCAACGACCAACGCTTTCGCCAAAGGATAACGGAATTTGAAAAAAATTTTTAAAAACAATTAATTAATAGGGATTTTTTTTGGGTAAAAGGGTTTTTTGTTTATATTGTTTTTTAATGCTGTTTAAATATGTAAGGGTTTTTGGGTTTATAGTGTTTTAATTTTTTGATTATTAATGTTTTTTAAATATCTATGTTTTTTAATATAAATAACCTGTGAACAATAATAAAATGTTTATTATTTAAAATGAATCCAACCGAGTCAGTCTCGCATTCTTTAAAGTTCCAAACACCCGCTCAATTTCTAATCGTGGGGCCAACGCAAGCGGGGAAGAGTTTTCTTTTAAGTAACTTATTGCAAAATCATCAGCTTATGTTTGACCCACCGCATAAAAAGGTTATTTATTGCTACGCCGCCTGGCAACCAAACTACGAAAAATTGAAACAATTGATTCCGGGAATTCAATTTATTCAAGGCTTGACAACGGCCGATCCGGACTTTTGGGAAATGAATCGCGACTCCTACTTGATATTAGACGACTTAGCTAGCCAATTATTTAAACAAGCTCATATTGCCGATTTAGTGTGCGTGACGTCGCATCATTTAGGGTATACGGTCATTATTATTACGCAACAACTGTTTCCCAAGGGTAGCCAATCGCGGATAATTTCTCAAAACTCTTCCTATTTTATAATAATGAAAAATCCTCGAGATGTCGCCTCTATTAGATATTTAGCGCAACAAATAAGTCCAGATAACCCGAAGCGTATTACGGACGCGTACAGACTAGCCACTAAAGAACCCTATAGCTATTTGTTAATTGATTTAAAACAAGAAACTCCTGAAAATTTACGATTAAGGTCGCGAGTTCTACCTCACGAATCACCTATGTATGTCTATGTCGATTAAATTTAATTGTCATTTGAATAATGGCCCCACGCGTTAAACGTCGATCAGCAAAACGCTCCCGACTCGTCGTAGCCCGTCCCTCAGCCAAGTTTGCCAAATTTGTCCCTTATTTACAGAGTTTGCGTCAAACTAGCTGTAAACAACGGCGAACCCTCTTAAACAATAGTAGCGCGCCTCAATTAAAGAGCATTCAGACAATTTGTAAGAATTTAAAGGGCGGGGGTATTTTTTTGAGTAAAGACCGTAAGAAAAAGCTAGCAAAGTACAAGAAAATTATTAGACAACTCGGATCAAGTACCTTGTCGCAGAAAAGCAAAAAAAGCTGTTGTTGCAGCAATCAGGTGGTTTTCTTACGACGTTGCTTGCAGCAATTTTGCCTTCAATTGTCCAAGCCATAGCTGCTAAACTATGAAACAAATGGTGCTCGTGCCCGCTAGCGCAGTAACTTCAACAGCTGCCCAAGAACACTCGGCTTTGGACCGAGAGATTGAGGATATTTTAAAATCGCCATTGAATGCCTACGATAAATTATATAAATATTTAGACGCTTTTAAGAAATATTTAAGTATCGAGAAACAAATTCCTTTACCTAAATTTGAGGTCGTAACACAGGCAATGTCCAATGTCCCCACGCCGCCATTACCGGTCACCCCTAAAATGCCGCCACGAAAAAAACAACTGTCATGGCCGAGCTATGCCCCGTCATCACCGACAACAAGCGCGTCGGGCAGTTCTTTTACTACGCCTAAACGAACCGAGCCTCGGCAAAAGGTTTTTAAAAGCGAAACGGCTGTTGGGACACCAACACAAGAAGATTTTTACCAACAATTTGGGCCGACCTATGTTGGAGATATGGTGAAACGGCAAGCCAAAGTTCTGGCAAATCGTTTGCAAAACACATTTTTTACGCCAAAAAGAGAGCTAGAAGAAGGGGCTGTCGGTTATGCAAATCCTGACGATTTTCAAGAAGAAATTGTCGATGAACAAGAGAATTTAGCGGAGGAAAACGGGGACAATTTAACGGACTTGGAAAACCTGTTTGAGACGGCCTCCGCTAAACGGAAGAACAAGAAAAAACAGAAAAAACCTCGAAAAAAGAAAGACGAACTTCAAAATCTCGGTCCAGTAGTTCCATCTAACGAACGGAGAGCTAAACATCATAAATGGCGTGATATTGATTAATAAAAAAATGTAATATTAAGACAAATAAAAAATTGTTTTATTGTGAACAATATCTGTGTACATGTTTTTTTAAATGTAAAGATAAATATAATAAAGCGACATAGTCGTTAAGTTTAAGATTCTGGTCATAGATGGCGTCTAATATCGTCTTTCTAGCCACGCCCTGACAGCGGAGTGCTAGGTACAGACAACAATGCAGACCGCACAGTTGAAAAAATGGATGTTGAATTTGTTGTTTATTGTAAACAACTCGCTTCCCGTATCGTTTTAAATTAACTTTATAGTATCGCGGCGACTTTCCGTAAGTGCAAAACATTTCCACCGTGTCATTGTTAGAAAAGCACGCTATCCAATGTTCTCCAGCCTCTCCAGCTGCTTCATTATTGAATATAAAGCAAAATTTGGGCCTTTTTGGCCGTACTGGGAGTCTGTTTACTGGGAAGCATCCTAAATAGTAGGGTCGCGTTCTTTTGTCGCAAGTTAAGAGAGCGTTTATTTGCGAAGTGTTCATAATTTATTCTTGACAAGGCCCGTCTCAGGTAACGAGACTTTTTGTAGTTCAGCGCCGTAGAAAACACCCAAAATTTGCTCCCCCTTTAAATCCGCTACGCGGTAGACGGGTGGTGACCTGGGTATGACGTCAACAACGCGAAATATTTCGTCAGTAAACGTGCCTCCCGAGCTGGTTTTTCTAAATACTCGACTAGCTATAGAGAGACGCACGTGATCGCCAACTTTAAGCCTCGGTGCGTATCGATTAATTCCGTTTGATTTCCCGTACAGTTTATTCCAAATGATTGATTCGTTATCTATATTAACATGAGCCGGTGCAATTCCAGTAGTTGAATGAACCCGTTCATTATAGGCTTGAGTAATTAAAGGTAAATATTTAACGTAATTTTTATTCCCTGTAGCCGTAATAACCCGGGCAATTTGTTCCTTAATTGTTCTAATAAAGCGTTCCGCTAGACTGGCCTTATGCTGACTCCGGGCAAAATGTATATGCAATTTGTGCCGTTTCAAAAAGGAAGCAAAGTTGCGCGAACTAAATTCTCCACCGTAGTCTGTGTATATTTTTAAAGGGATCCTCTCTCGAAATATTTTTTTAAAAGCTTCGATAACCTCGCCAGATGTTTTAGTATCTAAAGCTGGCCGAACACGTATCAATTTTCGCTAAAATTGACGGTTTTTTCGTTCATTTTAGTTGATATCAATTAAATTGAGGATCAATATTGATGGTTGACCGCAGTAGACTCAAGTCTACTGCGGTCGACATCAACTTCGATTGATGAGGCAACTAGCCAATTAGGAAACGTCTAATCACGTGCTTAGATGCTGAGGCAGCAATATGGCGAACTCTTTATGCGCAATAACTCGTAGCTTTGTTTGATATTAGTATAAAAATATGGGGAAAAATGAAAAAGGTATAACCAAGAAGTCCAAGAATGAGTGGAAGGAGCACGAGAAGATAGTTGTAGATTTTTATATGAGTTCATAAATATTGTAGATAAAAATATAGCGCTTGTTGGATGCCAGCAAGACTTGGCTATTGGACAGTTAGATCTTGTGCTCTATATAAATATTTTTCAGTACATATCCAAATGCTTGTAAATAATATCACAATATTTAGATCATATGCCACTTTGGGATCGAAAGTATGAAGGTCATTTTAATAGTTTTAAAACAGACTACTTTAGGAAACTTAGTTCAATTGCTAGGGCTAGATGGCTAGGACCAGGCGTATACAGGTACCACAAATAATTTAACTTATCTTTATAGTGTGCATGACATATAAACCCTTATATTATCGTATGGCCATCTCAACAAACAGCATCAATATTGATAAGGTTGAGGACTGTGTTTTCGCGCTACTTATCAACGTCAACTACCAATGTGATTGACATTGGTCAAAATGGTTGATACGTGTTCGGTCAGCTTAAGAGGTACTGTCCATCCGTAGCGGCTTAAAACGTCAATGACGCACAAAACATAGCGAACATTTTTATTAAAACGTTTAAATTTCGGTAGATCCAACAAATCAGCTTGAAAAACGTCATCGATAGTCGAGGCGTACACCTGGTTGGTTTTGAATCGGAAACGGCGAAATCGGTGTTTCGTGTAGGCGGGTTGTTTCTCGAGAAAGGCGATTAATTTTGCTTTTGGCACGTGCGGTAAGGCCTTTTGTAGTCTGGCTAGCGACCCATAAGCGGCCGGATTAGCCACGTCATAATAAATTTTTCTAATTTTAGCGTCCATGTCTTAACAAGTATAAATAACGACTAAATGGTTTCCCAATAAACAACTTTATTTAATACACGCAAAGGTATTTTATAAAAAACAATATCAGTTAAACAAATACGCTATATCAGTACATTTATCTTAATAGCCATAAATCAAGGCATTCTTTAAATCGGCAAAACTGTTGACAAAATAAGCGTAAATATCTTCTTGATCCTCGATCCATCCATAGTCGGTCTCAAATTGATGCAAAATTTTCTCACGATCCAGTTGAGGCAGCGCTTCGTGCAAATTACGCTCGACTCGATCACTGAAATTTGTGTCAAATTCCGAGCAGCTTTGAGAGTGGCATATTTGTTTTCGACACTCGACGTTGGCGCAAGTGGAAGTGACGTCAAACAAAGTGGTAGTGAGCTCGTTTAAAATTAATTCACGCATGCGACAGACAGCTATCCCTTTAGCCTTGAGAGCCTCGTCAATCAACGGCTTTAAATCGATCAATGTCTGCCATCCTGTTTTTTTCAGGCTGAATCCTTCGCTGGTGCTAAAGTTGAGGAAATAACGACTGCCGCTGCCTCGTTCATAGTATCGAAGATCGATTAGACGTTCATCTCTCGAGTTGACGAAGCATTCCACTTGATGCGCTCTTTGACGGGCAACCAAATATGATAGCGAGGTATTTTTCCGTCAAAAAAGGACGTGAGTTCATTTTGAAACCGAAACAAAGCGTACCAGGCGTTAGGTTTTAATATAGTTTTTGTACGCGTATCCGATCTTTGAATTAAAATTTTAGGTTCAATTGATTCAATGACGCAAATGTCGAGCTTTGGCGTGACGGTGTGTACTTGGTGCATATTGGCTCGCGACTGATATTGTATTTATAAAGTCTTTTATACGTTGGGGTGATTATAAATAATTTCTCTGTTTTTAGATATTATTAATTGGTTGTTCGGAAATTCGGCCATGACAATGCACGTGACGTTTTCGGTTAGCGGAGAGCTAAATCTTAACGATAATCGCAAGTTACCAGTCTGGGGCATGGAATTTAGACCTAACGAAGCGAGATGTTCTCTACTCAAATCAAAAACAACGACAAAAAAGCCTTTTTTATATAAATCGTAAGAAATTATATTTCCCCGGTCAAGACCTAATATCTCGAGACCCTCGAATAAAGAATTGTAACATCTAACGTATTGATCGTCGTCAAAATTAGGCGTAAAGGGGATATCGGGATAATTTTGTGAATTTAAAGAGAATTGCATGAAATCGAGTTTGAAATGTTGGAGATCCAGGGGGTTGGAAGTTGCTTCCCCTACAAATTTTTTATTAGTAACGAAAGCCACGACAGTTCGCGAGGGTAATTGCCCCGTAAACAAGCTGTCCCTAATAAAATCTTGCGTTCCGGTGGTTATTAAGAAATTTTTCATAACAATAGAGTTTACTTCGTAGCGAGCGTTTATTCCCGAGTTTAACATCTGGGCGTGCGCTAGCTGAAGTTCGGGATTAACCTCAATTTCGCGCGTAAACAAGGTGCATTCCGTTAAATCAATCTTATACTTTTTGCCCGCTTCATTGTGAATAATAGCGAAATCCGTGGAGCTTCGATGAAGTCTAATTCGCACCTCGATATTATCTAGTAAGAATTTGGGCGTTTTGAACATATCCAGAAATAATTCGCCAATTACATCGCACGTCTTTGATTTTGCCACGCGATTAGCGCGACGACCAATACCATTATCTACTTTGTTAATATTGGCGTCCGCTAAAGCCGTCGCCGAATCGATAATGGTATCTAAATAATATAACATAGAAGTTAACCAGGAATTGGCCGCCGTTTGTCCATAATTTAAAAGTATTTTAAAATAGGCCATGTATGGGTACATATTATTAGGTTGCTGGACAGCGACGCCATTGAGAAATAATTCTACTTGACAAAATAGCGAGGCAATTATTAAATTTGTTACCGAGACTTTCTTTTCCGCATCTGGAACGGCCGTGCCGTCCTCGTGTAAAACGCGAAATTTTAATCTCAGAAGAGTTTTAGTCAAATCATGATAATTGTTAGAGGGAGGAATGATAAATTCTATATATTTAGCATTAGTTAGGGGAGCAATTGGATAATGAGCAGTCGTTTTAGTCCCAACAATATTATTATTCACCACTGGCTTTTCAAATACTTCAAAGTCGGAAAGAACACTTTCGTAGGTCGACATGTTTAGTCTAGAAAATCGCGTTTAGTGCGTCGCTTAACACGTTTGCTCCGGCTTGTTTTAGCAGTCCTCTTTCGTTTTCGGCCCGTCCCGCTTTGAGTGTTGACGAACCGGTCCACGCCTTTATGTAGTAGGGAATTTATAGATTGTTTGACATTTCGTTTAATCGATTCTCGAGGTGATATTCCGGGGTTTTGGGCATCGCTAATTACTCTACTCGTTAACCCAACAGCTTCGGACGCTAAAGTACTAATGGCCGGCCTAATAAAGGGTGTAATTTTGCGCAATAAAGAATTAAAGATACCGCCGACACTGAAACGACCCCCCGATTGGAAAACGTTTGCGTGTAAAGCCGGAAGGGACGATCCTCTTTGGAAATACAGAGTGTATCTATTAGGCACCATTGCTCAAGTTCTATTGACGTCGACGCCTAAAAAACAGTTTAATATATACTTTGCCTAAATTAAACGGGATATTTTCCCCGTAATCGGATTTCAATTCAATTTCAATTTCTTGTATATCGCTGGTTGAAATTGGATAAAAGTCGATATTATTAAATATTTCCTGGTTCTCTTCGTCTAGCAGCGAAAAAGCCGGCATTTTTATGAAACGTAGCAGAGGGGCTTGACCACCACCCACTACTTGTTGACGGATAATATTGGTATAAACAAACATGGCATCGACGCCTCTCATGATATCCGCGGGGTAATCCGAAGTCTCGTTATTGATATACCGATCCAACTGATTACTACTAAAACCCAGCAAGCGTCCCAGTCCTCGTCCGGGTGTTGTTTTGGGAAACAGGATAGAAACCGTATCGTTTAATTTTGAAACCGTCACGGTTCCGTCTACATTCTGCGTAAATTTTAGACTTTTTCTATGCGTCGGCGACATGGCTTCGCTCATAGCACTTAAAACATCGCTAATATGATAGTATACCCCGGAAGGAATCTCGCACGCGTAATTGTCAACTCGTTTGCCTTGAGACCCGGGTACATACGGTTGGTCAGCATAGTCGGGATCTTCTGGAAATCTATCCACATCGTATTCGCTAGTCCAAAAATTATTATTAGCTGTCAATGTCATTGATCTTAATCGGGGATTTACCAAAGCTACTCCCGAGTGACTGTGTTTAAAAAATTCTCCCTCTTCGGGAATGTTAAATAACTTGGCCATTGGACCAGCTACCGATACGCGAACACCTGGCTCTATTTCGAGACGAACATAGTATCTATTTTCCGTTTCCGTTTTGAGAATGTACATTTTAAAATACTGGCGAGGCATATATTCTTGAACACCCAATAACTGATTTATAATTTTTAAATGTAAAGAGAAGGGAATTACGGCCCCGGTCGCCGTCAAATCGCAGGTATATTCGCCCGCGGGTATTTTGATTTTTGTAAAATCAGTTTTAGTAAATAAATACATTAGCGAGTCATGGACGCGATAACTGACGAATGTGTCATTAGTTGTTTTGAAATGCGTAAAATTACGCTCTAAAGGTTTACTAGATAGAAA
Organism: Phalangium opilio; assembly: GCA_019434445.1. Taxonomy (NCBI): domain Eukaryota; kingdom Metazoa; phylum Arthropoda; class Arachnida; order Opiliones; family Phalangiidae; genus Phalangium; species Phalangium opilio. Next base: position 85,295 of record JAEQBA010001141.1, read on the forward strand.
CGTCCCACCAACGTATTCAGCTTCTAAATTTAATATATCCCGCAGATCCGAGCTGAATAGCATTTCAATTTTTGCTGGACAATAAACTCTAAAATAATGCTCCGCTCCTTGTTTAATAACGCTAAATTCGGCCTGATGCAATCTTAAAGGATCTTTTGTCGAGGCGGCTTTGAGCGTTTCGGCGATATCATAATAAATCTTAAAATCGTCTTGCAAGGTTTGTGTCGATCTAAACTCGCCTGACACATTAAAACCGAAATAAAGCCACGGTTCTTCCCAAGGGGTATAGCGCTTTATGGTTCTATTGACTCGATATTCCAGGTACGCATTGTTTTCGTTTATGGTATATTCTTGTACCGTCATGCTTAAGGGACCAGATTGGTTTCGTCCTGTGTAGTATTTATCGGGGTCAAGGTTGAACAATTTAGCTAATTGGGGAGAAAATTTAATTTCCACCCATTCCGGTGTTTTGAAATTATACACGATAGCATCACCCCAATTATCTATAGTGTGATATGTTACTTGAATTTTTTTAAATACTAATTTTTCTAAAGTACGGGCTACGGCTCGATAAAGCCCTTCGGCGTTTTTCTCTGGCGTTTTACTGGCTCTAAAAGTTTGCGGTAAGAACAATATCTTATAGTTATCATAATCTTCGGGGTTAATTTGCTTAGGCTTTTCAGAGATAATTGGCTCGGGTTTTTTCTTTGGCGGATCAACCGGCTGCGGAAACAAGGGTTTTTCATCAACCGGCGGTGGGGAGGGGGTCGGTAATACGGGTAGCTCAAAAGTAGAGGATGTTGTAGAGTCTGGAGATTTTGAGAGGTCAGGCTTGGATGGGTCGGGTTTCGATAGGTCGGGGTTCGGTAAGTCGGGGTTCGGTAAGTCGGGGTTCGGTAAGTCGGGTTTCGGTGAGTCGGGTTTCGGTAAGTCAGGTTTTGGGGGGTCTGGAAATATATATATTTCCTCAACCTCCGTTGGCGAGGGGGTCGGCGTCAGTGGTTCGAAGGTAGAGGGTTTCGGGGCCTCTTGTTTTGATAGATCAGGCTTATATGGGTCCGGAGCTGGAATTTTGGGGGGATCCGGAAGTTTCAGGGGATCTGGCTCCGGCTTTGACTTTGGTAATTCAGCCTTTGGTTTTGGTAGTTCGGACTTCGTTGGCTCCGGCTTTGACTTTGGTAATTCAGCCTTTGGTTTTGGTAGTTCGGACTTCGTTGGCTCCGGCTTTGACTTTGGTAATTCAGCCTTTGGTGGCTCTGTAGTCAGAATCTTTAAGGGATCTGAAGTAGACGGGGTTGGCCTAGTTGTTGTTGTTGTAGTAGATGTTGGTTTAGTTGTTGTGGTAGATGCTGAATTAATCGTTGTAGTAGCGGCTGAATTAGTTGAGCTCGGAGGTATTAGTTTATCCGAACTTGGAGGTATCGGTTTATTTGAACTTGGAGGTATCGGTTTAGTCGAATTTGGAGGTAACTGTTTACCTGAAGCTGGCGTTTTAGAGGGGTCAGGCCCTGAATATGTTGGATAATAAGGCTTTGGAGAGGTTTGTTTCGGAAGCGTTATTTTGGGTGGTGGTGGCGGGGGAGGGGTTATTTTGGATGGCTGTGGTTGTACAAATACTACGGGTTCAGTCGTAGCAATAGGTATCGGAAGAAAAGGCGTAGTTCGCGGTAAAATAGGTATAGATGGCGGTACAGGTTTATATTCTGGTTGAGGTTTTTTTCTTATTGGCGGAACCTCATGGCTTGTTTTACGTTTAATGGCGGCCTTAGGAATGTACTTGTAATCAAATTTTTTTTTAAAACTATCTCCAACATTATCAATTTCGATTTCCACGTAATTATTAGTGTAATTTAAACTTATATTTTTAGCATGCTTTGATACAGGATATTTGGATATATAGGGAACATCTTCGTAATTATTCTCTTTAAATTCAAATAATGTGGTCAAGGGGGAATCAGCTGGTATTTTGAACCGTATGTTTTCCTCTCCTAAAACTTGCAGGTAAACGGGAAAGTTTGTATCTAACTGTTTTCCTAGGGCCCCGTCTTTATATTTATTCACTAATTTAAAAGATAATTTGCCTTTTAAATACGGATGACTGTTTACATCATCATTTAACAGCTCGACAAAATTTTGGGGCAGTTCGTACTCTTTGGTCTTGGTATAACGATTGACAGGTATCTCTATTTTTTGATATTCAACAGGCTCTCTAACAGCTGCATAGTTGTCACGGTTTGGGTCACTTACAACCTGAATTTCAAACTTGTTAAACTCTTCGCTTATATTCACCCAATGATTTGGAAATATGATTTCTGCCAACCCGACTTCAAAATCACTAGTCAAGTTCAAAGGTTGATGCAAATAATTTTTAAAACTTGATTGGGTATTGTTTGGGTATATATCTAGACACGTATTAGACGCTAAAGTTAAAAAAAGTCGTCATTCATGACTAACGTCTGTTTATCAACTAACCCCAACTTCTTAAACAAACCTTATTTTATACATAAAAAGATCGTCCATAGCTCGGTAGACTGGCCGGGATTTGAACTCGCCACCTTTTTGGGTATTACATTAGTAGACCCTGCCTTTAACCACTGAGCTATGGACGATCTTAAAATACACGCCGTTTATCTTCATCAAAAAAACTTTAAAAATTCTTAAACTTTTAAAGTCGTTACCCTTGAAAAATCTACGTAGCTAGGTAATTGACCTTACCCGATTCCAAAAAAAAGACAACGCCCTGACTAGTTCGAGCCGGTTTCAACCTGTTTTCAAGCGGTTATTATATAAGACACGCGGCTTTAATAGTACGTTTCAGGGTGTGGTCGATAGGGTGTGGTCGGTAAAAAATAAATTTTTTTTATCTAGAGAACTTGTTTAATATTAAATCTGCTCTCGGTCATTTAGTATATAAGCTCCGTGTTTCATGAAGAAAGTTATCAGTTGCTCAGCTATGCTCTTAAAAGTCCAACTAAAGATGTCTTGCTTTAACTCGTTCCGCTTTTGTTGGGTGAGTAAGGACCGAACTCAATTTTCCAACGGAAAAGGGACCAATTTCGATTTTTCTAGCTGTGTCTTCTCGGGCATCGCCTGAAAAGGGACCAATTTCGATTCATGTACTCGATTTACGTAGCTTTTCAGGACAATCTCTACTCTGCTACATTTGACTGCCCGAAAAGTTGCGTAAATTTGTGTGAAATCGCATTTTTTGCGTCCCACCACTCAACGTCGGCCATGGTTCGGGACCAAATGCAGGAGATTTACGTCCGAAATCCGGAGAATTTGGTCCCGGATGATGTTGAGGAGGTTCATGAATCGCCCTTCATTGCAGTGTCATTTGTGTCCACACAACGGACTATCGCAATGAAGGAAAATCGAGTTTAAGTTAAGTCCTGCTACTTCTTCCGCGGCAAGACTTAATTTGACGTGTTTTCCATTGGTCTCTTGAAAGTTGTGTAAAATTTGTGTGAAGTCGGCTCAGCCATAAGAATGCACGAGCAAAGCTTTTTGGTTGTGGTTCGATTTCATTCGCAAGGTCGGGCTGACACTGCAATGAAGGAGAAGTTCTGGCTCAAACAACCAGACCAGAACAAGAAGACCAGGCCCCCCCACAGTGGCTCGGATGTAACTTCCTTCGGGAGGTAAAGGGTCAACGAAGAATTTTATGGGACATAGCCCGTACAACCCAACAAGCCCTGCCACTGCATAAGGTCCTGCGTACCCTGCACCAGATGGAGCACGTTCTCTTCAGTGAGGCCTCGACTTCGATGTCCTTCTCAAACTTAACAGCTGTTCGCTCGATCAACGTGGATAGGATTCGGAGCCGAAATGCCCAAGATCTTCTTGAATCAATGGAGGCATGTACCACCAGAGTGCCTGAAAAAAAGCTGGTGGCCGACGCCCCGCTGGAGTGAAGGCCGCGTTGATGTCGTGAAATTGTTAATAAAACGCGGCGCTAATTACGATTTAAAGAGCGGCTTTCAGTTAAGATTTCGACTAAAATATCAAGTTTTGAAAATCAAAATGTCACTTTGAACAAGATGCTTTTTACACTAGAGATAAGAACAATTACCTTCAAAATTACGATTTAAAAGAGTGGTTTTCATTAGCGGTAAAAGTGGCGGTAAATATTTCTGGTTTTAATTTAATCTTTGTTTATATTTATATTCTTGTTATTCTCTATTTATATTCTTGTTATTCTCTATTTTATTTTATATATTATTTGGTATTTGTTATTAAAAAATCTTTATTTATATATTTGTCTTTGTTTCTCAGACATACTTTAAAGGTTATTTTTTATGGCGGGAAATTCAAACGAGAATCTTACAAAATAACTAGACTGGTTTATTAAAAGAACTACAGCCTCCGAGGGTTAAGCCGAGCTTGTTTTGGGGAAAAAATGGGTAAAACCCCTCTAAAGAGTCATAGCATGCTGGAAGGTAGGGTTGGTCAGGTAGGAGTTTAGCTTAATCTTTGTCTGGAAGTTTGGTGGATGAGGAGAGGGCGGCCATCTTGGATCTCTGCGCATCTGTATAGTCCCTACTACTGTTTCGTATTGTTGAAGGTATAAGTATTAAGGCTCGTTTACATGTGAGCGAGAAAAAGCTTAAAGCGGAGAGTAGAAGTTGAAAGTCGAATCTTTTTCTCGCGCCTAAAAAAAATCGCGTCTGCCAAAAGCTTTTGTTCCCGCTGCTCCACCCGCTTCTTCGTTTACATACGAGCTGGGCGGTAGCATGAGCCTAGATTGCAGAGTTGTTTTTCAGTCGAAAGTAAACAACTAAAATGGCGTCGACGGTCGTTAGTTTACTTCTGCTTAAAAAGAAACTATTGCTTTTGAAAAACATTCGACATTTATAACAAAAAACAACAGAAAATTATAACGGAACGTCGTTGTTGGGTACATCCTATATGGTGAAATAGAAACAAAGATGGCTATTTTCGCCTTTTGGAACGTTACTTGATATAATTTGTCAAGGTGCGTATATTTTCTCTACTTGCGCTTGAGAATAATTTGGATTTAATTGTCGAGCTTGAAAGGATGAGGCAAAGTGATTACAAGTATTTCAAAAATTTTATCTTGTTCTTTTAAAGACATTCTCAATGGTGGTGCCTAGGCCTATTTCGCGAGATAAACAAACGCAAAAATATCAAACGATATTCGGTCCTTGGATATTATTGGCTTGGAAAATCACGTTACTCTTTGCGAGAAGCAAACAAGAGCTGAAGATTCTACCGCGGCAGATCGGAGCTTATTCGGAACACCCGCTTCATCTATGAGCAACAAGCGCGACTTGAAAATTTCTCGCTTGTTTGTAAACGGTACGCCTAGGGAACTCAAAGCCCAATACGCCTCATCTCTCAGCTTTACGCTTCGACTTCTTCCATTTCTCGCGCACATGTAAACGAGCCTTTAGAGCTCGGCATTATCTATCCTTTATCAACGTTATTTTATCCATAATCCAGAATTATCAACAGAAGTTGTATATTAAATCGAATTATGTCCACAACATTTATCTATAAATAATCGATTTTTCACTAATTTACGGATAACGGATGGATAATGCCGAGCTCTAATTATTATTCATTTCAGCTTTAGCTTTGAATTTTAATGGTTGTCAAACAAACAGTTTCGTGGTCTAGTGTGTTCACGCGTTTTAATGTTTGGTTGGAATAGGTTATTTGAACTCCTATAAATTACCTTCCACCTTATCCAAAATATCCTCCTATTAATTAGCTGCCACCTTTTCCAAAATATTCTGATATTGATTAGCTGCCACCTTTTCCAAAATATTCTCCTATTAGCTGCCACCTTTTCCAAAATATACTCCTATTAATTAGCTGCCACCTTTTCCAAAATATTCTCCCATTAATTAGCTGCCACCTTTTCCAAAATATTCTCCCATTAATTAACTGCCATCTTTTCCAAAATATTCTCCTATTAATTACCTACCACCTTTTCCAAAATATTTTCCTATTAATTAGCTGCCACCTTTTACAAAATTTGCTCTTATTAATTTGCTGCCACGTTTTCCAAAATATATTCCGCGAACCAGTACATAACCTGAGGATCACAAACGGTTATGAAACGCTGTAGTGCTAAACCGCTGTTTTGGGAAATAGCGCTGTATTGAGAAACGCGGAAACAGCAACCGCGGTTTTGCTTCCACGCGGTTTTGAAAACCGCTGTTTTGGGCACCGGTTTATTCCAAAACGCTCTTTTGAAAACCGCTCAACTACCCGTGAACCTTACGCTTTTAGGAGAAACATTTTTGGTGGGAGGAATAACGTTTTTAGGAGAAACATTTTTGGTGGGAACTGGGAAGCAATATAACTATAAATATACTTAAATTAATTGGTTTTTGGGGCTGTGCATATTTTCAAAGATGGAAGATCCAACTTTTGAAAACCCTAATTTTGAAAGTGTGGAACAGTTTTTCCACAGTATTTCATTAAAAAATTGGGGGTGGTTTTTTTCCATCCATGAACGAAGAGTTGAAAGCTAAATCTGAAAGGGATGCTAAAACTTAGGTTGTTTCTCTGGACTTGGTTCCAAGCCTTAATTCTTTCAATGAAAGAAAGATAGCTTGTTCCTGCGGGAATAAGTCCAACGATGGCATTATCAATGAATTTCTTGTGGGGGTGTTCAACGCCCAAACGCGGTTTGGATACATAATCCGATGTTCTGCTGGGCAATCTCGAGCAAACAAGCGAAAGGCTTGAAGTGCAGCAAAGAAAAAGGTTCCCGAGTATTTAGCTTCCTAGTGTGTAGAGGCTTTCGTCCCCTCCAAAAACACCTGGTTTTATAATCAAAACTTGTCGGTTACCGACAATCTTTTTCTCGTTTTCCTTTGGGTTTGCAAAATGAGCGTCACCGACGCTATAACCCACAGTGAAGGTTCCTCGCGAACAGTCGTAGATTACTATTCCATGTGCCGCGAAGTGACTGAGATTATTATATCGAACATGGCCGACAAAGTCCAGATTGGAGGACCAGGACTGTTTGTGGAGGTGGACGAAACATACCTTCACACCCGCAAATACCTTCGAGGGGCGGAGTTGGCCGGGGAAACAATATGCATTTTTGGGATTTATTGCAGAGACAAAAAAGATGGTCTCTTCTTGAGAGTTAAAAATAAGTCTCGTTCCGTTTTGTGGAGCCAGATGGCTAGATATATAGCCCCCGGATCTGTAATTGTGTCTGACGGAGCGCCAATGTACATGAACTGTACATTGATGGGGTTTCAAGAACACTTAACGGTGCTCCATAAGTATGAGTTTGTGAACTCTGAAGATTCACGAGCTCATACCAATAACGTAGAAAACCGGAATAGGCACGTAAAGGATACAATTGAATCTTACAGAACCGACAGGGCGTTAAATGGTTATATGGCATCTTACTGGTACAGGTGTCTTTTTTTCAAAGACCAGGATGGTGAATGGCTTCCTCCTGGAACCAACTTTAGTCGCTTCTTGGAGGACGTCAAAGCTTGCTATCCTAGTCCAGGGAAAAAAGGCCTTGAGCTTATTGAAGTTGGTGTGTCGGAGGAAGAACTGGACACTCTAAATCCTGAAACACAGCCGGCATTCCTTATTGGTGTGCAAAACGAAGACAACACCGTTGATTTCAACGGTGAATGAGTTGGTGTTTTTTTTTTAATTTTTGGGCAGTAGGCAAGGGAACCTGCCAGCAAAACTCTCCCTCTGGATTTTTTGGGCAGTAGGCAAGGGAACCTGCCAGCAAAACTCCCCTTCGGGATTTTTTGGGTTGAAGGCAAGGGGACCTGCCTGCAAAACTCCCCCTCTGAATTTTTTGGGCAGTAGGCAAGGGGACCTGCCAGCAAAACTCCCCCTCTGGATTTTTTGGGCAGTAGGCAAGGGGACCTGCCTACCCATGAGAAACGACGTGTGACCACCTCCTAGTGGTGTTTCTCGGGTAACGCTAAGTGCCACATTTTAAGCAAATTTTATATAATTTTCCAAATAAGTGACCGCCTTTCCAAAATATGTTGTTTATCATCCAAAATAATGTTACGCCTTTTCCAAAATATTGTGGTTTATCTTCATTTACTTCCCAAATAATGTTACACCTTTTCCAAAATATTGTTGTTTATCTTTATTTATTTCCCAAATAATGTAACGCGTTTTCCAAAATATTGTGGTTTATCTTCATTTAGTTCCGAAATAATCTACGCAATTTAGCAAAATATCGTTGTTTATTTTTAAAATTGGAGCTTGCTTCAAATATTTTTCTATTTTTTCTATTTCAGCAGGTGTTTAAAATTTCATAGCTATATTTCCGCAGTGTGTGCTCCGTGATTTCCGTCGCGAGTCCTTGTTATTATATTTACCCCCCCCCCGGGTAGTTTTTCAAGATCGAGGGCAGAATGCGTTTAGGCGCGTAGCGGTCTTAATGGCGGTAAGTACATGCAGTTTTCAAACTTCCAAAAACATTTTTGACCAACTTGCGGCGGGTTTAGAATTTTTTCACTATTTTTTCCAAACTCCCCGTGGCCTAATTAGTCAGAATCAAGTGTTGGTTGAGTTAGTTAGGTAAAGTAAAATCCTACCGTGTTTTTTACCGGTTCTGGAACGAAACGCGTGGAGTTACGAACGTATCAAGACCGTAAGATCATAGACATCCGAGAAATGTACCCTGGAACGGGCGCTATGTACGGCAAGTTCTTCCCAACCAAGAAGGGTTTTGCTGTCGGATCCTACCTCGCTAAGACGCTAATGGATAGTTATAACGACGTCGCCACATTTCTTAAGGAGGTAAATCGGGTGCATACTCTATTAAAAAATTGTATTTTAGAACAGTTGTTACGGATGTACTGTTGACCACCCCTCCCAAACTCAACACGATTCTTTGAATGGATGGGAAATGCGCGTTTCAATGAACTTCGACACTGCTATAAAAACTTGGATTATATCGATATATATTATAAAAAAACGTCTTGGTTTGGACCAAGGCCGAAAAAACAAACGATATGTGTGAAGTTTATCATTTGACTGAAGTTCAGATATTGCAATTGTTTTAGTTATTTTTATCCATTTAATCCTTAATCAATATTAAATTCAATCAAATGATTTTACTGTTAATCGATCCATTCCCTCTAAATTAATTTAAAAAATTACATATCTACGCTTTTTAAGAAAAATTACATTTTCCGAAAACATTTTATCATGAAATTAATTATTTTGAAGGGATTTCGTGTCGCTGATCACTAACTTGTAAACACCTTGACGGACATAGTTTTAATTGTTGCTGGCTTAACAAATTTTCAAGTTTGCACCAAAAAGTTTAAATCTGTAGTAAGTTTCTGAGAAGACTGATGTTAGAGAAAATATGACAACTTTAGAACTTTTTTTCTCAAACTAATTTATAAACTATAATGTCGTCTTCTTGAGACAAAGCAACAATGTTTATCCTGTGTGGTTTCTTTTAGTAGGTGGCTCTCTGTAGCACAGGAAAAATATGATATCGGTATAAATATAACCAGCAGTAAGACAAGGGACTAGAATTAAAGTGCCCTAGCATTGGTAATAGAGCCTAGCACTAGTGAACAAATTTGACGATTTTATGCCGCTTCCATCGCCAAGTGAAGAGTTTGGTTACCTCGTTACTTCTAGTTTCTTATCTTACTTCTGATATAACCAAAAAAATACTTCTCAGTACCAATGACTTGTTATATTCATTTCATGCGGAAATAATATGGGTTTACACTTTATTCATTATCAGTTATGCGAAGGTCACACTTTACTCCGATTCCCCCCCCCCTTCCTCTATTTACCCAATATAAAAAATTTTAAAAGCACCAGTGGTTCAAGTGTATGGGTCATCTGAGCCGTCGCAACACACTCAGCCAATTATACCATATAAATCGAAACCTTTTCACATTAGTGACTCTCCGGCCTTTCCCGCCAACCTTAATAACCTAAAACTATAAAACATTCGTGTACATGAATGTGTTGAGCTATCAACATAGAATATTTGAAATATTCTATTTACTTTCTAAAAAGAGCAAGCGAACTTTGACATAATTCGAAAGGAAAATGTAAAAATTTAATAGAAATGCTACATTTCTATTGTCGCTTCTATGAAGAAAAGATTGCAATGCAATTTCCCTCTCCGTGCTTTAGAATTTCTTGGTCATAACTCAGTCTTCATTCGAAACGTCACCACCTCTTTCTACGTTGTTGGCGCTACTTGTACACCGGTTACGTATTACGCGTAATCATTTTAGCTTAAAGACCATTTCGGAAAACACACAGGGGCGAGGCCACCATTGGGGTATTCTCCCTGGCACCAAGGGTCACCGCCAGACGGTGCCAAAGTTCACAAGAGGCAGGAGGCTAGTCAACTCGCTATGCCTATAGCGGTGCTTCTAGGCGAGAGAGAGAAGACCCCAATGGCGGCATCACTCTTGTGTTTTAGTTTCTGTGCATGTAATTTCTAAAATGGTATACTCACTTACAAATGTACACAAATTACACTGAGTGATCGGTCCTTCAGGCGCTAGCGAGTGACAAGCCACAACCATAATCATTCATGTACAGGAATGTTTTATAGTTTTAGGTTATTAAGGTTGGCGGGAAAGTCCGGAGAGTCACTAATGTGAAAAGGTTTCGATTTATATGGTATAATTGGCTGAGTGTGTTGCGACGGCTCAGATGACCCATACACTTGAACCACTGGTGCTTTTAAAATTTTTTATATTGGGTAAATAGAGGAAGGGGGGGGGAATCGGAGTAAAGTGTGACCTTCGCATAACTGATAATGAATAAAGTGTAAACCCATATTATTTCCGCATGAAATGAATATAACAAGTCATTGGTACTGAGAAGTATTTTTTTGGTTATATCAGAAGTAAGATATGAAACTAGAAGTAACGAGGTAACCAAACTCTTCACTTGGCGATGGAAGCGGCATAAAATCGTCAAATTTGTTCACTAGTGCTAGGCTCTATTACCAATGCTAGGGCACTTTAATTCTAGTCCCTTATCTTACTGCTGGTTATATTTATACCGATATCATATTTTTCCTGTGCTACAGAGAGCCACCTACTAAAGAAACCACACAGGATAAACATTGTTGCTTTGTCTCAAGAAGACGACATTATAGTTTATAAATTAGTTTGAGAAAAAAAGTTCTAAAGTTGTCATATTTTCTCTAACATCAGTCTTCTCAGAAACTTACTACAGATTTAAACTTTTTGGTGCAAACTTGAAAATTTGTTAAGCCAGCAACAATTAAAACTATGTCCGTCAAGGTGTTTACAAGTTAGTGATCAACGACACGAAATCCCTTGAAAATAATTAATTTCATGATAAAATGTTTTCGGAAAATGTAATTGTTCTTGAAAAAGCGTAGATATGCAATTTTTTCAATTAATTTAGAGGGAATGGATCGATTAACAGTAAAATCATTTGATTGAATTTAATATTGATTAAGGATTAAATGGATAAAAATAACTAAAACAATTGCAATATCTGAAACTTCAGTCAAATGATAAACTTCACACATATCGTTTGTTTTTTCGGCCTTGGTCCAAACCAAGACGTTTTTTTATATTATCTGTCACTTCAGTCTTAATGTAATTAAAATTTGAATAATTTTATTTTTGCTTTACCGTCATACATTTGGGGTTGATCTATTTCTAATTGCTTAAAGAAGTACTTAAGTATCGTTAATTACATTGAACTTATATTCAAAAACATATATTCAAACAAAATAATGTTGTACTTTCTTGATGAAAGAAGTTTAAAAACGACGGTATTTGAAATATGGAAGAAAAATATTTGTTTCGTACACTGTATACATATACAGTGTTGTCGAAATCAGACCAACAGCTTCCTTTATGTAAAACCCCCAATACTGCCAACGGGAGATGTCATACTAAATTATACAGGGTGTAAATAAATGTTTAGAATTCATGTTTTATTGTATGCCTGAATGCAACAAAATATATTAAAGCACAGTCCTACGATTAGTCTTAGAACCTGGGTCTCAAATTGCAACCACTAAACTGTATGGTAAACAACTCAACGTAAATATTCAAAGTGTCTACCCTTGTGGTTGAGGCACTCTTCCAGAGGATTGTCCGTGTCTTACATTACAGTTGCAACCACTTAACTCATGACGCATGGTAAGACTAATGGTTTTGCCGTTAAGGCTTGATGTAGGGGGATATGATTATGCCGGTAGTAATGCCCTTGTAAACTGGCACGAACAGTAGAATGGCTTAGTGCAACTTCATGTTCCACCGCTCTACTACTAGCATGAGATTGGCGTCAAAACTATCTACGATGTCAAAGTCTCTATCCTCATTACAGACTATACAGTCTCTTCTACGTTCACGATCTTGCACTACCGAAATCAAGAAGGTGCTCGCACCCGAATGTTGTCGGTGTGGAGACCGTTCGGCATAAAGCACTCAGCACTGCCTTTAGTTGAACGTTACCGCGACCTTCACCCAAAATAAACGTGCTGTCCAATTTGTCCTGGTTAGAATAGGTTGGCATTTTGCTAGGAAACGAGACTAACTACTGTAATTCTACTACTTAGCTGCGACACTGAAAGACCCTTTATATCTAAAGAGACCGGAAGTTCCTCAAAGTTGAGTTTTCAAAGATTGCCAGCTTGAGCAGGTCATGGTGTGTATAGTGGTGAAGGTTGCTTTAACGTTCGACACGTGACACCACGGTATGTTTGGTCCTCCAATGTCCTGACCCGATAGGTCCAAACAATTACCATCTTGGTTTTCCGGATCAATGTTGCGGTATTGCTGGTCCTATTAGAAATACAAGGTCTGTAGTGTTACAATTGTAACAATACGTCTGTTAAAAAGGCACAAATACTGTAAAAAAACCATTGTAATAATGGTTGGCCAATGCTTTAAAATTTTCTGTTGCTCCCCCCCCACTTGACTGGTATGTTATTTGATATTTCAGAAGAAGAAAATTTATTGAATTAGGGATAGCGAGAGATGGCTAGCGATGTGGCTTAGTTTTGGGCTAGACGCTCTTGTTTTATTGGCAACATTATTACATTGAATGTTGCCAGATTAAATTGTTGCTGGTGATTTTGCGAACTATGTTAATGCTATATTAAAATTTAAATGGAAAAGTTTCATTTTGACACATTCCTTACCCTAAAATTTTGTATTTGGAGCCTGTTAATGTATTATAGTGATAATGTAATTAGTTTTAGTGTTAAATAGGAAAACATTTAGGCTGAAAGAACAACTCGCGTTGTTTGATCTTATTTTATTATTTCAGTTCAGGGTTATCTATAGTTACCCAAAAAACCTATTGTTTTCGATTAATTTCACGTTAAATATAGTTATTATGTTGAAATTAACGGCTTATCTTCTTTTACTAGTGTTATTTCAATTTATTATACGAGTTTGAACAAGAAATTCTCCCTAACTGCAAACTATAGAGACGTGACTGTTTGACTCTTGCGGAACAATCACTATTTTGCCCCAAAACTTTGAAATATCGCTCCTTTTCAATGGCTCTCTTTTCAAAATGGGGAAAAATGCTTTTAAATGACAATTTAATTAATCGTAAGAATTAAACAGGAGAGTGGAGGCTGGGTGAAAGATAAGTGTAGACCAAATTAAACTAACTTCGCTATACTTTTTCCGTATGGCCTATGACATTTGCGTTAAAAAAACGAAAATTTTTTAATGCTTTTTCTATGGGACGCTAACCCTAAAAACTGTGAATTATCCTTTAACATTACGGAAGGGTGTCATGTCATATCTACACGGGACTACCGGCCCTGTAGAATTATCCAAGTCTGTAAACCAAAAACGTTGCAACATAACCTTCAGCTTAAAAACACGAGAGTGTAAGCCAAACTAGACGACACTGGAGGCTCGATAAGTGTAACTGGGTTCTCCCGAGTCCCGAGAATCAAGAATATATACAAATACAATACATAAGAAACCAAAGCCTTGGTCTTAAAGAACATACAAAAACCAATATCTTATAATATAATGAAATCAATTACCTTGAGTTTTATACCAGGATTGCTTTATTAAACAAAATTTCGACCTGATAGCAAAGTGTTTCTTAGCAAGAGTGTTACAGAAAATTCATAAAATGAAATAAATATTTTGAGCCGGTAAAATACTAAAGAAGCGTCGACTGCTCAAAACAGGTTCAACCATGGAGCCTGTATCTTTTTAAGATTCAGGCTCCATGGTTCAACTTCCCCAGAATGAGTCAAACTGAAAATGTCAACTTAACTTGTTATTAGGCACAAACATAGGCCCTCCCTTGTTCTCAATATGCTTGAAAATGGAAGAAATGGGTATCAGCGCGCTAACAGGTTAACCTGACGTTTAACTCAAGAGCCGTACTTCAGTAATTAACTAGAATTAACATACTTAGACTTAATTGTTTGTGATTAGACTAGCCGATCGCACACCCTGATTACTTAATTGTTAAATTAAGAGTATTCCGAAAACTAACTTCGCTCTAGTTTTTCAGTTAGAGGTGGTTAAATATCACGAAAAACCCCATGTTAATCTCCATAGGAAAATTGGTGAAAGCATGTGAATTTTGCTTTAACGTTACAAAAGAGTACCAAGTCATATCTACAAGGGCCTACCGGTCCTGTAGAATAAGATATTTACCCTAAATACTTTTTTTAGTGATGCATTTTCTAAATCTATGATTGCGCAAATTGTTTGTAATGCCAAAGAATATTTGTGAATAAAAATAACCCGATACTTAAAATGTGACTCATTCCTTAAAATGGACTTCAGCTTACAACACCCATTTAATGGTCTCATAGCCGGGGCGACGCAATCGGAGAAATCATTCTTTGTAGCTAAACTTATAAAGCATAGGATTATATGTATATCGCCCCCTCCTAATTCTAGAGGGCCGGTAGGCCCTTCTAGATAAGATCCCACACCCTCCCGTAATGTTAAATGAAAATTCACAGACTTTCGCCGATTTTCCCATTGGAATAACATGGGGTTTTTGGTGCTCCTGTACATCGAATCATTTAAAAACTACATGAAAGTTAGCTTTCGGAATACTTTTAAATTAACAAGTAACTATTCAAGGTGTGCCTTTTTCAAGTTTCATCAAATTTAATTAAGTCTAAGTATGTTAATTTAATTAAAAATGTAAGTACCTCAAAAGATTATTCTACAGCAGACGACGCTAATTGTTCGTTACTCTACAGTAGACGACGCTAATTTGCCATTTCACCGCCTTGAAACTTTAACTTGATATTTTTCAATAAATATAACACTATATTTATTAAAAACTTCTCTGGCGGGTCTAATTTTCGTTAAATTATGTGTCTCGGTTGAAATTCTATACTTAAGATACCTTTTTAATTTATATTTTAGATGTTAGTTTCGACCAAGGCTTAAGTTGCCTTACTTAGGCCATGGATTTATAATAGAAGCTTACGCTTCATGGATATTTCCCTGTAGCCTTCAGTAAGGCATTTTGATTTTAAACACATTTATGTCACAAAAATTCGCGCGGGTGGGGACTGGGGGGCTGATGACGTAGAAATTGACGCAAACGTTTTTTTTTGGCGCGCGCGTGAGCGCGCGCTATTTAAAATTAAAACTCGATCACGTGAAAAACTTCAACCCCCCTCTGAATTTGCCTCAAATTCTACGTCACAAACGCGCGTGCCAGGCTGGTACTATTTCAGACGAGGAATAAATGTTGTGCGCGTTTTAAGGTGAGTGAAATATCCAGGAAGCGTAAGCTTCTATTATAAATCTATGCTTAGGCAGACTATTGAGTGAGTCTATGCAATGGGTGATTGTAAAAGCACGAAGGATAGATGGATCAGTGTTGGAAATAAGGATATTTTTAAAACTGGACCTGTGGCCTAGGTATTTTATTTAAAATAACTGTCCACGGTGCCAATCACTGTAAACGTACAAGGGCAGTGCACGCAATGTCATGGATAATTGCAATCGTAAAATGGACTGTAAAAGATACGGCTTTGATAGTTTAAAATCGTGGCAGGTTTGTTTTAAGTTGACTATAAAGCTCGGGTTCTAAAACGAATTGTGAGCCGTATCATATAAGAATTAGTAGAAGTGTAGAACCATTTTTAACCTCGTCCTAGAAGTGAAAAATTTTCCAATTCAGGCAAATATTATTTTATAATAGATTAATACAAATAAAGACTGAAGGAACAGATATTATATAAAAAAGGACTTTGTTTGCCCAAGCCTAAAAAACAAAACGATAAGAGTTTTTTCCAGTTGACTGAAGCGCGGATATTTTATTTTTCTATATAATTTTAAAGACAATCTGTATTTTACTACTCTTTAATTCAATCTCCTGATTTTACTGGTAATGGATTTATTTCCTATAAATTAATTGAAATAAAATATTATTTATCTCAGATTTTTCATGATAAAATTTTTACGAAAATGGAATTGTTGTTGAAAAATCTGAGATAAGTAATATTTTATTTCAATTAATTTATAGGAAATAAATCCATTACCAGTAAAATCAGGAGATTGAATTAAAGAGTAGTAAAATACAGATTGTCTTTAAAATTATATAGAAAAATAAAATATCCGCGCTTCAGTCAACTGGAAAAAACTCTTATCGTTTTGTTTTTTAGGCTTGGGCAAACGAAGTCCTTTTTTATATAATAGGATAATATGGTGTTACACTGAATATCAACCGAAACTATTTAATTCGGTGTTAGATCACACACCATCCGTACAATTTCACGACGGTATAATAAATGTGAGTGTATTAGATTCCAACGTCAAGAATTTTGTTATACTTGATGACTTACTTTGTGAAATATTTAATAATAAGGATATAACTAATTTGTTCATACGGAGTTCGCACCATAGAAACATATCCGTCTTTATTTTGATGCAAAATTTATATTATCCCGGGAAGGAAATTAGAACATTAAATTTAAACGCCCACTAGTTGAAAATATTCAAATCTCCTCAAGATAAATCGGCTATATTTCATTAAGCCAAACAGATTTGTCCCACTAATAGTAAATACGTCATTAGGCATTTGCTAGAAACTTTTGGTATTTATGTGTTGATTTAAAGCCAACGACGTCAGATGATCGTAGACTACGAACGGGACTAATACCGGGGAAGAAGCTGCGGTCTAATATATTCATAAATCATCCATAGCCAGCTCTAATCTGTAATGAAGTGTACTTTTTAGCCACATCGTATATACGAAGGGCTAATAGTTTGGCCGGGTGTGTAGAAGAAGATGATGATGATGTAGAAGATATTTCGTTCGTTATTTTTAAATAGTACTTCGCAAAACCACTGGTGCAGGCTCCATAATTTTTTGTCAACGATTTTTAAATTTATAATATTTATTTTCTTCTCCATCGCCACCGGGAATCGAACCCGGGACCTACGGCATGCCAGCTTGATACCATACTGCCTAAGCTTGTTGAAAGAGGGTTGCAGAAGTAGTAGAAGAGAGACCGAAAGTATCTAGGAGCGGTCCGAGCTGAGCTTAGTGAGCTCCAAGAGAAAGAGAGAGGAAAGGAAGGGATGTAGAACCGGTCCGAGTGGGGGACGATTCTATAGAAGCGCTTTTTGGCAATTTTACCCCATGAATCTTTTGGTTTCTTCTTAGCTAAAAGGTATCGATGGGACTAATAGTTTTGCTTTGGTCCCATTGAACCGAATTCCCATTCGACAGAAGGGGTTTTTTTTGGGGTCCCATTCGACCGAACGTAGCCAAAGGTGCGGTTTTATTATAGTCCCATTGGACCGAAATTCTATTGAACTGGAAGAAGACATACTGTGTGGTTTTGCATTAAATATATTTTTAATTTCACAACTTATTATTGTTAAAATAAATGTGAGTTGAAAATGTATTACTGCACTTATTTTAACTACGTTTTAATTACGGCGAACCTCACCTAACCTAACCTAACCAAACGTAACCTAACCTAACCTAACCTAACCTAACCTAACCCAACCCAACCTTGTTTGGAGGTAAAAAGATTATTTATATGAGTATTAAAAGCCCGCCTCTTACCACGAACAATTTATTAGCAATAATAGAAATATTTTGGAAAAGATGTCAGATAAATAATTGGAGAATATTTTGGAAAAGGTGGCAGCTAAATAATAGGAGAATATTTTGGAAAAGGTGGCAGCTAATTAATAGGAAAATCTTTTGGAAAAGGTGGCAGCTAATTAATAGGAGAATATTTTGGAAAATGTGGCAGCTAATTAGTAGGAGAATGTTTTGGAAAAGGTGGTAGCTAATTAAAAGGAGAATATTTTGGAAAAGGTGGTAGCTAGTTAAAAGGAGAATATTTTGGAAAATGTGGTAGCTAATTAGTAAGAGAATGTTTTGGAAAAGGTTGCAGCTAATTAATAGGAGAATATTTAGAAAAAGGTGGCAGCTAATTAATAGGAGAATATATTGAAAAAGGTTGCAGCTAATTAATAGGAAAATCTTTTGGAAAAGGTGGTAGCTATTTAAAGGGAGAATTTTTTGAAAATGTGGTAGGTAATTAAAAGGAGCATATTTTGGAAAATGTGGTAGGTAATTAAAAGGAGCATATTTTGGAAAAGGTGTCAACGAATTATTGGAACCAAACCAAACCAAACCTAACCTAACCCACCCGAAACCAAAATATTAAAATTTTAATTTAAAATTTAAAGACATTGATGGAACTACCATTAAGACTGTACTTCATTTTAAGCACAATTTGTTTATCAATTCTATATATCTCTTGCCTTGAAAGGAATGAAAGTGAGCGTTTTAATTAATATCACGAAACATTTACTTTCAATGTTATTAACATACCTTTCGGAGATTCGAACCAACAACCTATCGCTTCGCAGTCCAACATCGTATCCACTACACCACCGAATCGCTGACGGCTACAGTGTTTCAAGTTATATTCATGTATTTTTTAGGGGCATATTCGGACGATTGGGATTTCGGTCCATCGGGAATATAGCCATTGGGCTGGAAATCTAAAATCATTGCGGGATATTCGGTCGAATCGGATTTCGGTCCATTGGGAATTCGGTTGAAAGGAACGATACCATAGTTTTACCTGACTAGTAGTAGTAGTACTAGTAATTAAATTAGTAACGGGTGTTATCGATATGTGATTCACGTTGCCAAACAGCCATTGAAAAATTTTTCCCCCTGACCTGTATATTAGGGGATATTTCACTAGAAGTTTATTAATTGTAGTAGGGATAGCGAGAGTACGTAAACGATTAATTATGGGCTAGACCATCTTGTTGTTTTTAAATCTATACAATTTTGGCCCTTTTTTTGCATGAAGGCTTCTATTTAGAAAAGGGTCGAAATTCGTCGATATAAGCGACCAACCGTAATGTCTTTTGTTTTGCACGGTATGTTTTGTCAGTCTGTTTATAGGGAATCCAAACGTAGAGTGCGTAAATATTA
Source organism: Phalangium opilio (assembly GCA_019434445.1). NCBI lineage: Eukaryota > Metazoa > Arthropoda > Arachnida > Opiliones > Phalangiidae > Phalangium > Phalangium opilio. The sequence continues at coordinate 104,729 of JAEQBA010001141.1, forward strand.
TGTTTGAAAACACGTTATCGTCCTTATGTTAAACTTTTTCACGTCCATCTCTTCTAACTCTGTTTAGTTTAATTAAGAAAATATTGACCAGATTCTCTGGGGCGAATAAGTAATCATAAAACTTAATTTAAGTTCTTCATCGCGTCAAGCCTCAAGATTTCCTTAACTTATTATATTTCGTTTAGGAGTGCCCTAGCAACAGTTTCGTGAGTTGCAGCAGTGAGTGGTCAACAATGCGTGCAGTTAAACGGGATAATTACGTTTGTCTTCACCTTCGATTAGTCTGACCTAGCCTGATGAAGATGTAACATATTATACGCTCGTATTTGCAAAGGGAGAGTGAAAAGGTGAAATCTTTCGTACGTACTCTGATCTTAAGTGAACACCAAAATGGCGCTGAATGACGCGAAAATTGACAGCACCCGTTTTTGCAGTCCATCTTTCTATTTAGTCTGTACTAAGCCTCTGACAGAGCCTCACCAGGCGTCGCTTGATGAGAATCTATGACGTCTCACCTGTGTCGAACTTCGTGATCAGCTATCATCCTCCTTGCTTATAATCGAACTTATTTGCGGAAAACCGAGCAATCGTAAGATTATTTCTAAAAGTGAAAGTAAATAACTCATGGTAATGTACATTCGGAATACACTGTTATAGACAAATCATAACACTATCTCCTTTCAAAATCACCAATCCCTCTTTTCACTCTCCCATTTAAAAGAGGAAGGAATGCTACAACAACATGCATGAACATCATCAACATCTTTCGACCAAGTGAAACTATGTATATGAAACGATGTGGCTAAATAGTAGTTTTCAATTATATTTGCTTCGTACTTTCACAGACGTGACAATATAACGGACCAACCGTAATGACTTTTCCACGGTATGTTTTGTGAGCCTGTTTATAATGGAATCTTAGAATGGGTAAATATTGCCTTAAAAAAACTGTTCTCGTACATCTGAACCTTCTTTACATTCAAACTCTTCTAGTCCTGGTTTAATCAAATTACGAAAATATTGACCATATTCCCTGTTGCGGAAAAAAAAGTAATCATAGAACTTAATTAACCTTTTATATCACGTCAAGCTTCAAGATTTCTTATAATTACTCCGTTTTGTTTTCAGTTACCATAGTTGCAGTTTCATAAGCGGCAGTGAATGGCTAACAACCACAGCAGTAAAAGTGGTGTTATCAAAGCCAGGCCCAAAACTTTGCAAATACCCTATGCCAAAATTCTACTCAAAGGCAAATACAAACGTTTCTTACAATTCCATTAAATTTACTCGTACTCCAAAATAGCGGCAACAGAATTTGAATTCCTGGGAAATAATCGATATTTTAAATATAGGTAGAATTGGTATTTTCAAATCTTAAATAAAATTGACGATTTGAAAATTAATCAAGTTTTATAGGTTCAGCCAAGAGACATCCGTAAACGTGACGACACTTACGGTGAGTCTATCAACATTCACTTGCGAGTCTAAGAACGAATTCGTTTATTGATGGCAATAAAACTCAAATATTTATTGCCAGGAAGCGTGGAAGATTGAGAGCCACGCGTCATTTTTCAAAATCATGGCGGATTATTTAAAACGATCCCTCAACATAAAGTATATTATTTTGAAATAGATTCGAGTAATTTCGTCTAGCGAGCAATAATTGTTTCGGGCGATTATCCGAAATTTTTAACGATTAAAAGCGGAGTTTTCATTTTTTCTTTAAATATTTGATTTATCGTGTACTAATCTTCTATTTAAATCAAAAACCACTATTCAAACAATGGACAATTTTTAAACTTAGGGCAATTTACGAAGGACATAAAGTGGCCTTTATTAACTTACCTAAAACATCCTCTGGACTTGAATTTTTCAAAGTGTGTCAAAAAGAAATAAGACCAAAATTTATATCAACTCATGTATAAAAGTCTATATTTTGTTTAAGAATGGAAATGTTATCATGATAGCCAAGCCACGCTCAATTTTCGAGGGCCGACAGGAATATTTCAGTCCATCTGCGGTGTTCGAAACGTCCAGGACGATCATCGTGTCGGCAGCCCCGAAGAAAGTCACGACCACTTCCTTGTCCTTCTTAAGTATGGACACACCCGTAAACTTTGCCAATGCAATCCAGTCAATATCCAGTTCATTGAATTTCATTCTTGATCAACTAGGTGGTAGTGTTAATGGTGTCAACCGTGGTCGTTCTGTCGTTTTTGTTCGTCATTCACTCCATCGTAACCAACAAATACAAATCGTTACCCACCAAGACACTTGTCAAGAACCTGACCCGAGAAACCCTGGAAAATGTCTGGGAGAACGCGTCGCTGATGTGCGCCGAACGTAAGACGTTGTTTTCTCATAACGGTTGATGACTGACTCTTTAGGGAGACATTATTTTGTGGTGTAGCGATTCACTCCATTTCACCCCACATTACTTGTGGCTGATCGGAGTGACTTTCATTTTGTTCTTCTTGGGTTGTTTCTTGCGGACGGAGTTCACGACGGAAAGCTACAATCGCATCGACACCCTCTCGGACTTGATCAAATCGGGAACTACACCAACAATATTTAAAGCTACCGAAACTCTCGGTCATCTAAAATATTTAGTAAATAGGCGTGGTCTCGTTACGTCCTTTCTCCATTCTTACGATATCATTGCTGCTTATCTATAGGCAACGCAGGATCCAGTTGTTAAAGTATGGCTAGACGCGGTGGATCGGAAGAAACTGTTAAGTTCTATAAAGGATTATATGAAGCCTGATGGATACATTCCGATTATTTCTGGGGAAATATCTCTAATTGCTGTGGACCCCTTTTTCACTTGGATATTTGGAGAATTCCTTAGATCTCATCCAGACAGTAAAATGTTATTGGCAGAAAACGAAGGCCTATACTTTTCGCAGCACGACGTTGGCTTCGACTACTTGCACTTCTTATTCAACAGCTCTTGGTTGAGAAGCTCTCCGCTAATGCACGAAAACCTCCAACTGATGTCGGTACTAATTTCTTACAGTAAACCGACTAAAGAGTTTGACCAAATGTTTTTATTACAGCCTGCAACAAATTTTTGAAACGCAAGTTTTAAAGTATCTGAATTTTGAGAAGCATTACTTAAATGAACATGTCAAGTGGAAGAGACCTTTGAAAAGCTCGACTGATGTGGACCTGTTAAGTGTCAGTTCCCCTTTCTACCTCCTTCTGATGCTGTTGTCAGGATCAGTAGCAGCGGCCATATCTGAAATATTTTTCAACCGATTTGTTTAAACGCTGCAAATTTAATCTGTCACAACACGAAATCGATTAACTAGATACTACAATTCACATTTTTCGTTTATAAGTGTATGCCTAATAACTGTATTATATTATTGTTATATTGAAAATTTGCGAAATTAATTAGCAATTGAATTCAAACTAGATGGTCTTTCATATCTACTTGGCTCTATTTTATCGACAAAGCGTTCAATTTTCCCATTCCCTAATGGATTGATAACTTGATATGATTCACGGTTTCTTATCTTCTCCTTAAAATGTTTCAGGAAAATGGAATTGTTGTTGAAAAATCTGAGATAAGTAATTTTTTATTTCAATTAATTTATAGGAAACTAATCCATTAGCAGTAAAATCAGGTGATTGATTTAAATTCTAAAGAGAAGAAATATACGAATTGTCTTTAAAATTCAATAGAAAAAAAAATAATATCCGCGCTTCAGTCAACTGAAAAAATTCTTATCGTTTTGTTTTTAAGGCTTGGGCAAACGAAGTCTTTTTTATATAATATCTGTTCCTTCAGTCTTAATTTGTATTAATCTATTATAAACATAACTATATGCTTGTCAAACGTCATTAATTCGATGTTCCAGTAAGATGTTCGTGAGCATATTGGCTCACACCGAGTGCCTCTCATTATTTTATAGGAAGGTTTAAAGAATTTGGTAGGGGAGTGGTAAATTAATTCACAATTGGTAGGCGCGTGGTAAATTAATTCACCATAGATAGGCGGGTGGTTACTTATTTCATGATAAAAAGACGGTTGGTAACTCAATTAACCATTGGTTGGCGGTTAGTAACTCAATTCACCTAGTTATTAATCTGAGCCTAATCTTGTGACCCTCGTAATAAATGTCTTACTAATGATAACTGATTTTTTGCCACATCGTAGTAAATGATGAGGCTCTTACTTTGACCCGAGCCGTAATAGTAGTAGTAGTAGTTGTTGTGGCTGGAGTTTTCGCTTTCGTTATCGTTATATTTTAGCTTGAAAGGAACTCTATATTACCACAACCCACCCATAGGGGTAACTGGGCTCGGTTAGAGATTTAATTTTAATTAAAAAAAATTTCAAATCGAAGCCGGGAATCGAACCCGACCCGCAGTACAAAGACATTCTACCACTAAGCCATAGAGACTTGATAGAAACTTCGAGTTTTTATGATTTAGTTTTATCTCTAAAATGTCGGGGTGATGTGGGGTGGGGTACCGCTTAATCTGTGGGGTCGGATTCTTCTGAATTTGTCTGTTTAGGGTTTTTAGCCACATCGTATGTTAAGGGTCGTATACTCCACCAGACTTTATTAGTTAAAATGAAAGTGGCGAATTTAATTCTTAAAATAACCATTAGTAATCTCTAAATTGTTTCGCCGGAATATTACAATTACACCATAAGTGAATTTTTACGGGTAATAATTTTATCGAGGGGCTATTCACTCTTATTTTATGCACGGTAAATCATATCAGCATTGTACTCATTATGGTAAGGTAACCCTTACAAAAAACGTCTTAAGAAACCTTAAAAAATTTTATAAAGAACTTCTTAACGAAGTTCTTAAGAGATTTCTTTGGGAATTATTGGGAAGTTTGGCACTTTTTCCCAATGGTTTTCTTAAGGGTTTCTTAAGAATATTTTTAACTAATTTGTTATGGTTTTCTTAAGAATATTTTTGGGAATTTGTTACGGTTTTCTTAATAATTTTTTGGGGGATTTGTTACGGTTTTCATAAGAATTTTTTTGGGAATTTGTTATGGGTTTCTTAAGAATATTTTTGGTTACTTCTTACGGTTTTATTAAGAATATTTTTTATATTTTTCTTAAGGCTATCGTAAGAACCTTTTAGGTAATTTCTTTAGAAACGCTTACGGTTTTATGGCTTTCTCCTGAAGCATTTTCCCAAGACTCCCAAACAATTTACCAAAGAATTCCCAAAATGTTTCCGGAATGATTCCCAAGAAACTCCCAAATAACATTAAAAATCCTTGTTGAGAAGAGTTTTCTTCCCTTTTTCTATAGTCTGCTTACGAGTTAGTATTTAAACCTAACGATAACGTGCAATATTAAATCAAAACATTTTATTTTCCATCATTCTCTTACTTTTTATTCATATTTTTATTTATCAAATTCAACCTCATCTACCGTCATATTTTCTTCTTCAATTAGGTTGTTTTCTGGTATGGCGTTTCCTAATTTCCTTTTATTGGCATTGGTAATTTCTTTTATTTTATCCTGGATGGATCTCTTAATTTTGTCCACAGAGATGCCAGTGTATTTGCACTTGACGAAACCTACAAAAGAGTATATATTACACATCACACTGCAAATAAATTACCTTTCAAATGTGAAAGAGAGGTTGATTTTCAAAATTATTCATGCAAAGAAATTTTTAATTTTGCCGATTTAATTCAAAATTAATATCAATAATTTGAATATTTGGCATTGTATTGTCTTATTTACTCACGCAGTCCTAAATTTACAAAAACAATCTTACTTAGAATCGAGTTGATCTTGACTGGATCAAGCCTTTTCTTCGCTGCGATATGTTTGTAGGCGTTTGACTGCTTTCAACTGACGGAGCTGTTAATTAATTCGTGTTCCGAGAACAGGCATAGTAAAAGATTCCTGGCGAAAACTTCCGGGTTTCCACTTGACGAAAATTCCGCGGTGGTCAAGTCTGACCGCTTGATCATCACATTATTTCCTATGTCAACCTAATTATGATCCATTTTAGTCTCAGCCTTATATGATGAACATAGGGAATATTAACAAAATTTTCTTACCATTTCTTCCGCTTCTATTTCTTTCTCTGGCTGACAACTTTGACCATCTTTGCTTTTTTTTACAATTTTTTCATTTTCGTCACCAAAGACCCTAATTCTATATATAACAAATGTTTTTGATTATTCCAAAATTTATTGTAGTGGCCGGCTTAAAAAATTATTAGAAAGTTTGAAACAATAAGATTTTTTATGAGAGGAGGCCACGTGTTTATGAAAGTTGCGATGGGCCAATTACTCTCTCAGCTTCTTTGAATGTAACACCGATTACGAATTACGCGTAAGCATTTTAGCACAGTCAAGGGCACGGGTTTGAATGGTTTCACGTAATCCCTTTAGTACAAGCACCTACAAGTACCCACAAGCACCTACAAGTATCCACAAGCACCTACAAGCACCCGGGCAAAGCACCTACAAGAGCTCAAACGCCATGTTTTCCTTGCTTAATATCCCTCTAACGGTGTGAATCACGACAAAAACGCCGTAAGTCCAATATAAAAAATTAGGGCTAAAATGCGTGTCTCTAACAGTAGTAAAACGCCGTTGTTCCAATACCCAAAACAACGTAAGTCAAAGTATGTGTTAATAATGATAAAAATCAATACTTAAACTTAATTGATCTTTATGAAACTTGAAAACTCGGTAGAATGAAGTGTTATCTTTCATTTAAGATGGTTCCCAAACGTAACGAATGAATAGTTTTCCTTATATGCCTTCTGAGAAAATGCTCTTTTTTATAAAATTCCCATGTTATGTCTATGGAAAAATATAGTATCTTTCGCCAAATGTCGGATTAATTTTATGGATTCTAAAACCACCCTTAACAACTTTTTTCATTATAGAATTTACTATTAGTTGGATCTCTTTGAAATTTTAACCACAAAAGTAGGGCCCAAATTTTAGTTCACTGGCGAAATTTCAAAGCAGCAAACTCAATACGAAAAAGTTACGGCCAATCAAAGAGCCCTGCTTTAGCATTAGAGGCGGTATCAAGTCTTATCTAAGAGAGCGACCGCTCTCCTAGAATTATGTATAATTACATGATAGTCATCATTATTCAAATGGCTTATATTATAAAAAATTCCGAGCCCTAACCCATGTACATTAAACCCAGTATGTGAAGTCTTATCTAAGAGAGCAACCGCTCTCTCAGAATAGCCGATGATTTTATCGGTACATATAGGTGGTGGCAAACGAAAATTTATTTGTTGATTTGTATGATATGTACCTATATATATATATATATATAGTAGGTATTTATCAAACAATATAAACAACTATTTTTAACTATCCTACTGGTAGGTAAATCCATTGATATATTGCTATTTGAGATCAGTTGTCGAAGGCTGTCAGTAAAGTTGTTAAACTTTTTAATTTGGCTTGTCGTTGTCATAATTATTCTTGTTGGAACTTGTATTAATTGCTTGAAATCAGCCATGAATGTAACTATCTTTGACATAAATGAAAGGGCCGGAAGTTTGTCAGAGATCGCAGTTTTTATCACCTAAAATTTTTTTTTCATTGTTCTACTTATGTAGCAGACACTCAGTGATTTTCCTGGGATCTTCTGTCGTGTCTTTTATTTTAGCTTGTGGCAGTATAGTTGATTTTCATGTACAAGTTACTATAGTTTTTATTTTCCAACTATTCAAAACTACTCGAGTAGTAAAAATACTCCGCCCCCCTATTACTGTGTCAAGCAGAAACAGGTTGTCGCGGGTAGAGAAATAGGAAGCAGAGGTAAAAGGGGGACTACCCACTGTCTAGATTTTAAAGAATCGGAATTTTTGTACCAGTCTAGAAAGAACTGCCCCGGTACACGGGAAGACCATTTTTCATTACCCGAACCCGATTCGAAAATGAAAAATCACTACCCGCACATCTCTAGTTTTTATACTTAATTTTGGCCTAAATCGATTCAAGAGTGAATTCCAGTGGGCGTTTTTTTTTCATGTCTAGGGATTTGGTTAACTGGTAATTCGTATTTGGAGTATATACATACTCCCCATTAAATTCTCCATACTCTTATAATTCCTCCATATTGTTCGTCCTTCAATATTACACACATTATCCGGTATGGTTTCTGTAAGCCATGTTTCCGTGGGTCCCAGTAAATCGATGTTGTAAAATGTGAGCAGGTACTGTATAAACCTAGGCTTAGGGGAGCGTATTAATCTCAGAAAGCGAAACGAAAGCACGGTTTTTTTTAGAATTAACCGCAGTTATCCAAATTAAATCACGTTAAAATATTATGTTTTGATATAAAAGTGACAGCTTTGAAATAGTTCTTTGAGATGGGTCGTGCGAGAAATACTGAGAAGTTTAGATTTTCAAAAATTTAAACGAAAAATTATTTACAAAACCAATTTTCAATTTAATATCCTATTTTACCAAGAAAGTGGTAATATATTACACTTTCAATTCTCAATATCAAGTTTTTAATAAATCTGAACCAAAGTTTCAATTTTTAAAATCCATTGAAAAATCACGAAAACTCAGTTTCGATATATCAATAATTTTGTCTTGTCGAGCTTCTTCGCCCGTTTGATGACATCACTATGACGTGTGGAAAAAATAACGGGAATCCTATACGCGTCTAAGCCCGTTCGCCAGTCTAAACTCTGGGTATGATAGCAGAGAGAGTGGCACCATCTCACGTGAAAAAGATACTGTATATCTGTGACGTCGGACTACAGGAAACGTTCTAGACTTTCTAAAAAGAGGATTTCAAATAATTTCATATGAAGTATTTTCAAATGCATGTTGCCGAATAACCATAAATCGGAGAATTAAAAGCTTGATATTTTTGAACTCACAGAAAATAATTCTATCTTTTACTTTATAAATCAGAGGTTTTTCAAACGAAGCTTCTCATTCCCTTTCATTATGGCAGTGTTTGTCATATTGATTTTTTTTTTTCATTTTTGTTCATTTTTATCTCCGAGACATGGCAATTGATCTCATGTACGATAAAACTTGGTATTTTACGCTATTTATATTTACTGCGGCTATATAGGAATCAAAAAATCTTACATCATATTGTACAGCATATCCTAAAATGTCTACGGAACTGCTTCTTTCTATTCCATAATCCTTAGAGAGAATCGATTTCACCTCGCTAAACTTCAACAGTTCTAGGCTGAAAACGTAAACAGGAAATGGATTATTTGTGTAACTAACATAACAACAGTATGTGTGACGACACTCATTGAAATACGTTAATGCGTTGCCAACGTTAACGTAGGCAGCGGTTGATGGGGGTAATGTTGTGAAAAAAAATCGAAAATCCTTCTCCCTCCTTGAAGCTCGACAGTAAATTTCGTGATCTTTCTCCTCCAGACAGGCGCTGAATTTGTAAACTTCGCTCTATCTGTCTAAACCGCGCCTTTCTGCATATAACCAACTCGCTTCCTCCCTTCAAAATTCTTCATCTCTATCAAAACCACGCCGAAATAAAAATAAGTCACAATGAACAGAAAATAATTCCCATTGAATAAAAATTTTCAAATTAAATTCTCATTGAACCAAAGAGCAAATCTGGTACCAAATAACCTAACCTGTCTTAATGTAAGTTTAGTTTATATTGTTATTGTTACATAAACTATATTAGATAAAGTATTTAAGAAACATTTTTCTCTTCCCCCTGAATTGGAAGGGTTACGCTCTCCCACGGTGATGTGGTGATTCAAAACACAAAACCAAAATAATAGAACAAATTGAGTTTCTGTCCATTGGGACGTTTCAACTAAATGGAGTTCTGTCGATCAGGATTCAGGACGTATCGTTTTAATGGGTTTTCCATCCATTGGAGCTGTTAGTTGTAATGCGATTGCTATCCATTGTGAAAGTTCGTCCTAATGGAATTTCTGTCGACTGGGATTTATTTCCAATAGGTTTCAGTTCAGTGGGAGTATACCTGCGTAACGGGCCTAGCAACACCAATTTTTTGGGATACAGTATAGCCTCCTGGATCACGCGACTCGCGGAAGCAGGCTACTCGTGCTGTAGAAGCCCGTCCAATAACAATTGGACTCAAAAGTTAAAACTCATATCATGCATTTGGAAACCAAGATCAGAACTTCTTCTTTTCATCATACTGTTTAAAAAGACGAATAAAGTTAAATAAATAATAAAATAAGTTTTCGAAAAAATCTAAATAAAATTGATCTTGTTCTGGGGCTTCATTCTCCCATTTACATTACTCATGATATACGTACCGGTTCCATTGCAACCCTGAACGTCATGTTCCTGTAAGAAAATAAGTAATTTGACTAAAATCAGTTTAGCACGTTTGCTAGATTAATCAGGTAAACATATATTCTAAAGAAGCGGTAGCTTCCTTAGATAAGGCCTGACAACGGCATAATGTAAAAGGAAGATTTTTGATTGGATGTGAACCTTCCAATAGTTTATTAAAAAAACAAAGTTGCTAAGGGTAGTTTTCATTGCCATAAAATTAATCACCGTTTTTGACGAAAAACTGGAAAATGTCCATAGCTCTTTTTAAATACACCACCTCCATTTGAAAGCCAAATAGCCCTTTTCGCATGTCGGAGGGTAAAAGTGGGGGAAAATGCGAGGCGCATGCGTGTTAGTAAGAACGTGGATAAAATAGCAGACTACGGTCTTAGCCTCCGCGTATTTGCTCATTATTTTATAGGCATCAACTTTGCCATGAAATCTGATCATTTTCGATACATTTTCTTGATTTTTTCTCTTAGAAATTTGGAAAAAAAGTGCAATAAAATTCATTTAAGCCAGTGGTTTTTTAGTTAGTTCAATTTTGTAGCATTGTTCAATTATTTTTTTTTCATATGATTTTTTTTCAGGCCTTTGCGCTATGCCTGGATGCTGTGTTGTGGCAGTGAATGGGTTGCAAGAATCAGTCGTATAAAGTAAAGAGGGATGGTAAAATAGTGGAAATTAAATTTCACAGAATTTTTGTGAGAAGGAGAACGAGTTACAAATCGAAAATGTTGGAACTCAAAAGACGGGGATATGTAACATGCATTTCGCTAGTGAGTATCGAACCCTGGTTGGAAATCGGCGGCCCTCGCGGGGAAAGCGCTCTTTTTTTGAGGGGTTGCTCTCGTGGTTTTGCCCGGCCCTGCTTGGATATCGACGTTATTTATGAAGCCGACACTAAGCCTTGGTTATTAAGGGAAATATTTTCGATATTAACATTTTTTGAAGCTTCAATGTGCATGTGTTTTCTCCAGTAGGGTTTAAATATATTTCCCATATTTTTACACACTTCCAATATTTTTAGTTTATCATACTTTAGATTCAAATTTACTCCGTTATCTACAATCCCAGCTATTTCTCCGTAGGCCGATGGCGTTGTCTGCTATTTTATCCACGACGCACGACAAGCGCATGCGCGCATAAATTTGCGAAAAAGTCTATTGTAGTTCTCAACTAATAATAAACCATTCCATACATAGGTCACGTTTGTCATTTTCCAAACTTACCCATTTTGTCTATACCATTACAAAAATACCTATACGTTTGTTAAGGTCCATCCACACTACAGATCCTTCGCACGCCTCGCACGCGTTGCCCGATAAAAAGCTTGGCTTGTTTGCTCGCATCTTGTTCACACACGAAGTTTATTATCCATTGTTACGAGTGCAAGCGCCAAGCCTGTTTGTTCCAGCCAATAGGATCCAGTTTGATACTTTGCCTTTCGCTTTCTGTATTCTGTTGTGTACATCCTTAATTTCAGGAATAAATTATGAAAATCCCCGTCTTTCACACGGTCCGCGAATACTTCCCCTGCCGATATTATTCTTATCTTTTTCATTTTATCTCTACGATTTATTAAAAGTAGAGAAAATATCACGACATTATCCATTTCCAAATACTGCTTGCGCTGTATTTCACAGATCGAAGCCATCTTTAAAGTCCACGTGATTCATTGCCTCTCCTGATTGCCTGCGTAGGCGCGTACAACGCGAAAATGTTTGAAATTTCAAACGAATTTTCTTGGTGCTGCGTACAAAGCGATCTCGCGTTCAAAGCAAATATTTTGTGTGTGTACGAGGAGCGTCACTGGCGTGCGAAACAGAAAAATAACTTTAGTGTGGACAGACCTTCAGACTTTAAAACAGTCGTAATTGAGAGCCCCATATTTATAATTGGCGCCTTTTGTTTTACATTGAGAAAAATTAAGTATTGTTTTTCATAGTTTTAATTACATACTCTGACTTACGCGGTTTACCCTGAAACTTCTGAAATTTTAGCATGGGTCAAGTAGTGCAGAAAGCCACTCTTGGGCTTTCGTCGTTCAACCGCGGATATAGTGACTTCAGCTTGTCAAATTGTTTGGGCAATTAGCTAGCTTTAAAGATCTTTCAACTTTTGCCCGTCCAATTAGTTTAATTGCGAAGTACAAATTAAAGCTATTTAAACTGGATTACCAATTAAAGTAATTAAACTAGAATACCTTTTAAAGATAACTAAACTAGATTACCTACTAATGATAATTAAACTAGATTACCTACTAAAGATAATTAAACTAGATTACCTTTTAAAGATAACTAAACTAGATTACCTACTAAAGATAATTAAACTAGATTACCTTTTAAAGATAACTAAACTAGATTACCTTATAAAGATAACTAAACTAGATTACCTTTTAAAGATAACTAAACTAGATTACCTTTTAAAGATAACTAAACTAGATTACCTTTTAAAGATAACTAAACTAGATTACCTTTTAAAGATAACTAAACTAGATTACCTTTTAAAGATAACTAAAGAAGATGACTTTTTAAAGATAACTAAACTAGAATGCCTTTAAAAGTTAATTATACAAGATTATAAAAAAACCACAATCCCATTAAACAGCTTTTTTCTTGAAAGTCCACGATTTATATTTTGCCGTCCCGCCTGGACATCTTTGCGGTATCTTGATTATAATACCGTCGCGCAGCCGATGGCGTGTTTCTGAAGCCAACTCTGTTATTTGCTTGTACATCCCCTTCCTAGCACCGTCATGAGTGTCATATGTGACAATGATTAGGCCCTGAGGAGAGATGACGTTGTCAGAGCATTGATTTTAACATTGAGATCAAGAATATTAACTCGGACATCGGCAACCGGGGCTCGGCCATCAAGAATGTTAACTCGAACATCGTGATCGGAGACTGGATTTTTTGGGATATATGACTCTTTGGTTGTTACTTAAATTGTTCTTGGTCTAAACTGGATTCATCAGGCCACTCAAGTTCGGCTCAGTTTGGTCTTTTAGTGACATCGACTACATAGGCAACCAGGCAACCCTAATGTCCCGGCGGTTTCGTCTAAAAAGAGACCCTTTGTCCGTTCTTTGAAAAAAGATCGTTGGTAACGCACATGTGCCTTGGTTATACAGCCTTTCATATTCTTCTGTCTTTACTCTATGACGTGAGTGACATTTCTTATGATGGCTGGTTGCAGTTTTTCTGGAGCCATTGGTACTGGTGTTTGTACTTGGTGTGAAATTGCGGTGACCGTCTTTTTGCGGCGTGTCTCGCCAAACCAGGTTCGCTAACAGGGCGTCTTGTATTTTAGAAGGGTTTTTTACTATTTTAACCGTTGACTCTGCTTTCCCATTGGATGTTCTATGGTACTGTTACGTTGTTACATGAAGATAACCCCATTTTGAGGCGAAATCCGCAGATTCCTTACCGGCGAAGTTCGTTCCGTGATCGGGTATCAACACCTGCGGGACGCCGTGTCTAGCAAGATGAGCTTTGGTGTTGTTGACAAATGTCGCGGCCGTCTTGTTTTTCAGGATGTCAAGTTTCCAGAACGGTGCTAACTATAATAATCACAGCTGTGGGCCTCCTAGAGTTTCCAGCACTGGCCGTTGGAACTTAGATGCGGACGATATTCCAAACGGCTTACGCAGATATATGAACCTCCCAAATGGTGTCCAGAAAGTGGCGAGGAAAGAGCTTTCCTCCGACAAACGAATCTGATGAAATCCGTCATTATCGAGAACACTTGCATTTGTTAGGCTTGCCAAAATGTCGTCCAAAACTGGTATTGGATATGTTGCTCTTTTGATGGCTTTACTTGGAACCTTAGGGTCTATACATATTTTTGGGGAGTTCTTAGCTTGTCCACCAGAAATATTTGTCTTCTGCTTCTTTTGAACGATCACCAAACAACTGATGTAGGCGTTAGGCAATGTTACTTTTGCTATAATTCCCCTGCTTTTCAATTCGTCCAATTTCTCCTTGATGAGATTCAAAAGAACGACTGGCACTTTGGCGTGGTACGTGTTGGATCAGTGGTACTGATTTATCAATTTCAATCGTATATACTCTCGCAAATTCACTCAAACCTTCGTAAACGTCAAGGAAGTCTTTTATTAATCTGACCTCAGACCACCTACCCATGGACAGGCATGAGGATAGGGAGCTAGGTTAGCAAAGTGTTACGCCTGACGAAAGCGCCGCGGTGGCGGCTACTGGAAATTCATCTCCACAAACAGACTCACGTGAAAAATATTAATTCTCGCTCCCTCGAGAACAGTAGCCTAATAGGCATTAATAGGTGCCTAAAATCTTATAAATGTGACAAAGTGAGAAAACCTTTATCATGCGTATATATTTAGTTCATCTCATTAAAGATTTTTAAACGTTATATTTATAATAGCTTAGTAAATATAACTCTGGTTTACATTATAAGACCTTTCAATATCTAGTTAATTGTAGCTAAATGAAAACTACCCGCCCGCAGCGCTACACTCCCTTTTATATCTTCGGTATTGATTTTTCGTATGAAATGACCTAACAACCATTTTCAAAACTAGTAATTAAGTCCCGAAGCCCTGCTCTCGATTATGAGCTAGGCGCACATGATAGGGGCTAGTCTGGTTCCCTTAAGGCTGGTTTTAATTGACCCGTAACACGGTAAAATCCGTGTTAATTCAGAGGTAACTTGCCGCCAATTTTTGCGTTTTCTAGGTGGCTGGTGCGGAATTATTTTTCGACTTTTCCGCAAATTTTTAAGGAGAAAATAGCGGGGGGTGGGGCACAAGGAAGCGACGATAGCGTAAAGTCATAGGCGGAATTTTATTCATATTTTTTCCTACACCATATTTTTTTAATTGAAGGCGTTTGTATTGTATACCCGAAGAATTTATTGAAGAAGTTTGGCTGAATCGTTATTTATACAATAAAACTGGTCGTCCTTATAAAGAAAAGAAAATTAATGGGGTTTTTTTTTTCGTTTCTTTTGAGGAAGCTTCCCATGTGGTATTTTATTTATTGTTTCGTGAAAATTTGGTCTGTAAAAACCAGCCTTTAACATCGTTTCTCTTAAACCACCCTAGAGAAACGATACAGGGGAAAATTTTGTTTACGTTACCACGACAACAGATTTGCAATGACAACGGACTTTAGCAAGTAGCAACGGGGGGGGGAGGAGGGTGAAAATTCGTAAAACAAACTTCAAGTTTTAAAAACCTAGGCTGGAACACATATTCCTCCAAATATTTTTGGAAGGAAATTTACATAATTGGGGATCGAATCCAGCATAGTAATCTTTTAAAATTAAAATAAATTCTGTGAAATTGGAATAAGTCACAATTTTGTCGATTTTTATCCTTCATATATAATAATAAACTGTCGGTGTTTCAACTTTAGACCCATCTAAAATAAAACTGTTTGCCCTTAACTCTAAAATACAATAATTTTATGTAGAATACACCCGGCTAGTTTAGATATATGCTTAAAACATTTTTGAAGATAATATGGCTGGAAATGCAGGCGCTTTTAAGGTGGGAACAGGCGGATTTCTTTTCTCTTAGAGATCAAACTTTCTATTAATTTAGAAACAATATTTGATTATGTGAAACATTAATTTTTCAATATAGGGTGAAGGTTATTCCGAACCATTCTTTATAACACCGACATCCACTACCAATAAAAAATTGCCACCCTTATATGTTCCAATCATAAACGTCAAGACAGTAACAACTAAACAGTAATGAATAATTTTAAAAATCTGAAATGAAGCAGTTAAAATTTTAGGCGTACTAATCCTCTATAAAAGTAATTTTTATTGCCCGGAATACAATGGCCATAATGGATAATTTGAATACCTGGAAGAGGTATTATGTCACCAGAATTATTTGCATTGAAATTAAAAATTCTTCAAGAGTCGATTACTTAATTAACTTTTACGTCGGAGTGAATTTAAAAATTTACTTTTCATGCAATATCTTAAAATACATGCAGTTGTAACGAAATAATGAGGTGTAGTTATCAATAAAAAATTACATCATTTGAAGCACTAACCTTTCATGACTCACAGTCGATAAAGCCGACCGCAATTAGATTAATAATCCGACCATAACCAGATAACAAAGCCGACTTCTTCTTTGATAAGGTAAGAGCTGGACACGCTTACTTTTTAGAGTCGGTTAAAGTGCTGGCAAGTCGGGCCGACGCTTAAACGGATAGGACATTTCGACGGTCGAAATGAAAGTTTACCGACGCTTTTACGTCAGTGTTGGTTGGACCTCGAACCGATCACGTCGGTCCAACGTTGATTTCGAGGGCTATTCACCCAAATTTTCTGTACGATTCTTAAGAACGGTACGATGTGGCTAATATTATGAGCCCAGTCGTAGATTTAACCCGTACAAAAATTTACGGCTGCATTTTGCTGTTAAGTAGATTTTTTTTAGAATCTGTAATATATTGCAAATAAACTGAAATATTCTGGAATAATACTGGAATTAACCTGAAAAAGGTTCAACTTCAGACAAAATTAAGATTCATTCCAGAGAGCAATGCAGAACATTTTAGACGTTTTGCAGAAAAAATATCTTCCGTTTGAAAACTCAGTACAGCAGTATACAAAATTTAGTTACTCTAGAGTCATAAAAGAGCTACCTTACAGCTAGAAAACAGAGGGGAAGCAGTATTTCCCGTAAGAAATCAGGATGTTTGTATGCTCTTTACAGGTACCTTCAAGATATTTTGTATGCATGTTACAGTCAGAAATTGCTTAGTTTGTAGTATAATTGCAGGCGTGTTTCGGATACTTTTTAGGATAATTACAGGCGCGTTTCAGATACTTTTCAAGACCAACACAGGCGCGTTTCAGATACTTTTCAGGACCATCACAGGCGCGTTTCAGATACTTTTCAGGATCATTACAGGCGCGTTTCAGATACTTTGTAGGATAATTGCAGGAGCGTTTCATATAATTTTCAGAACCATTATAGGCGCGTTTCATATAATTTTCAGAACCATTATAGGCGCGTTTCATATAATTTTCAGAACCATTTTAGGCGCGTTTCATATACTTTTCAGGATCATTGCAGGCGCGTTTCAGATACTTTTCAGGATCATTGCAGGCACGTTTCAGATACTTTGTACGATTATTGCATGTGCTTTTCAGATATTTTTTAGGAAAGTTGCAGGCGCTTTTCATATACTTTGTAGGAAAATTGCAGGCGCGTTTCAGATACTTTTCAGGGTCATTGCAGCACGTTTCAGATACTTTGCTGGGTCATTGCAGACGCGTTTCAGATACTTTGTAGCATAATTGTAGACGCGTTTCAGATACTTTGTAGGATAATTGCTGGCGCGTTTCAGATAATTTTTAGGAAAGTTGCAGGCGCATGTCAGATAATTTTTAGGAAAATTGCTGGCGCGTTTCAGATACTTTGTAGGGTCATTGCTGGCGCGTTTCTGATACATTTAAGTGTTGAAATTTTGGAATTTAATTTTTATAAAACTATTTTTTTCCTCTCCAAGTGACGATGACGTCACGGAGAGGTATGACTCTATACGTGTGTTTGTGTGTCTGTCACCGCGTTCGCAGTTGGAAATTCGGACCAAACGTGTTCACAGAAAGATACATTGGCTTCTACTCCACTATCCTCGTTCGGGTTTAAATGTACACGGCGATCGCCTAGGGTTACGAGAAACGTCTAGCTTCCAAATGGCAAGGCTTCCACCAAATATTCAAGCAATTGCGGGTTTTCTTATCAATTATTGTGAATCAGTCGCCTTATATACCCTAAATTTCCAAACATTGCGAAAGGCTTACGCTTGAGTTGAAACGTCAACAATAGCTATGATTAAAATGATTTTAGGAATAAAGTTTCTTAAAACGATTTAACTAGAATTAATGTAGATTAATGATGACCAAATTAATAAATATCAATTATATTTATTTAGATATTTAAGAAAGATTCTTAAAAGCGTCTCAACTCGAAGAGGTTTATTTAGGCTTCCCAACTTGCACTTCTGTTTAATATCTAGAAAATTTCCAAATCAGTTGAAATTAGAGGCTTCCGATACAAAAATTTTAAGCTGTAATTTATCGGCATACACGCTTTTTTATAGCTACCACGCTGTAATATGTATACATTAAGGCTACATTTTCTGCAGCAGATAAACGCGAAATTTTCACAGCAATTCCTGAACTGCAAATTATCTGCCGTTTCAACATTTTCTGTTTGTTAACTGTTAATTGTCTATACTGGCAGAACTATGCAGCGCGATTCTGCATACGTGATGGAAAAGTAGAAATCCAGCTGCCAATTTAAACCGGTAATTTGACCACATTTATAGACATGTTACGGGTCAGCAAAAGTGATTGAAAAGTAGAAATACAGCTGCCAATTTAAAATTGCAATTTGACCATATTTATAGCCATGTTACAGGTCTGCAAAAGTGATGGGAAAGTTGAAATCTACCTGACAATTTAAAACTAACTTAACCACACTTACAGACATATTGCAGGTATTCAAAAGTAGAAATATGTCTGACAGCTATTTTAAAACTGTTATTGTACATAATAGATATTTCTAAATCTTATTGAAAAAAATTTTATTCAATAAGAGCGGTTTGATAGCTGTGGAAATTTTCTAGACATTAAACAGGAGATACTCCTAATTAATCTTTTATTTGATTTTTTTCTACTTCTGCAACGATATTGCAGACGTGCAAATAAAATTCTTTCCTATAAGCTATAACGTACTCTTACAGTTTTAAAATAGCTGGCAGACGGAAATCTACTTTTAAAAGCTGTAACATGCCTATAAATGTGGTCAAATTGCAATTTTAAATTGGCAGCTGGATTTCTACTTTTAAATAGTTTTTGCAGACCTGTAACATGTCTATAAATATGGTCAAATTACAGGTTTAAATTGGCAGCTGAATTTCTACTTTTCCATCACTTTTGCAGACCTGTAACATGTCTATAAATGTGGTCAAATTGCAATTTTAAATTGGCAGCTGGATTTCTACTTTTAAATAATTTTTGCAGACCTGTAACATGTCTATAAATGTGGTCAAAGTACAGTTTTAAATTGGCAGCTGGATTTCTACTTTTCCATCACTTTTGCAGACCGGTAACATGTCTATAAAAGTGTTCAAGTTCCATTTTAAATATGCAGCTAAATTTCTACATTTCCATCACTTTTGCAGACCTGTAACATATCTCTAAATATGGTCAAGTTGCAGTTTTAAATTCGCAGGATTTCTACTTTTCCATCACTTTTGCAGACCTGTAACATGTCTATAAATGTTAACAAATTACAGTTTTAAAGTAGCAGCTGTTATTTCTACTTTTTCATCGCGTTTGCAGAATTTCTTCCAGTATAGACAATTAACAGTTAAGAAACAGAAAATGTAGAAACGGCAGACAATTTTCAGTTCTGGAATTGCTGAGAAATTTTCGCGTTTTTCGAGCTGCAGAAAATCTAGCCTTAATGTATACCTATTACAGCGTGGTAGCGATAAAAAAGCGCGTATGCAGATAAATTACAGCTTAATTTTTTGAACGGGTAAGCTAAGCGAGTTGCAATGGAAAATGATATTTAATTTTAATATTTCCTCAAGCTCAAGTGTTATATCTTTTCAGATTGGATTTAAAATTTTAGACAACCTAGGTTCAAGTCAAAAATGGTGCTGCAACCTATACCAATACAAGAGGCAATATCTCGCCAAATTTGTACTATTCATTTCTGCCCTAATTGAGTTGCCACCAGCCTACCAATGGTCAAATGACTTACTAACCGACTTCCAACGGTGAATTGAGTTACCACCCGCTAGACAATGGTGGACGAACTTACCAATAGCCTACCAATGGTGAGTTATGTTACAAACCACCTACAAATGGTGCCTTAAGTTACCACCCGCCTACCAATGGTGAGTTATGTTACAAACCACCTACAAATGGTGCCTTAAGTTACCACCCGCCTACCAATGGTGAGTTAATTTACCGACATCCTACCAATGGTGAATTAAGTAACCACCCGCCTGCCAAGGGTGAATTAAGTAACCACACGGCCGCCAAGGGTGAATTAAGTAACCACACGGCCGCCAAGGGTGAATTAAGTAACCAACCGCCTGCCAAGGGTGAATCAAGTAACCACCCGCCTGCCAAGGGTGAATCAAGTAACCACCCGCCTACCAAGGGTGAATTAAGCAACCATCCGCCTGCCAAGGGTGAATTAAGTAACCAACCGCCTGCCAAGGGTGAATCAAGGAACCAACCGCCTGCCAAGGGTGAATTAAGTAACCAACCGCCTACCATGGGTGAATTAAGTAACCATCCGCCTGCAAAGGGTGAATTAAAAAACCACCCGCCTACCAAGGGTGAATTAAGTATCCAAACGCCTACCAAGGGTGAATTAAGTATCCAAACGCCTACCAAGGGTGAATTAAGTAACCACCCGCCTACCTTTGGGTTATTATGTAACCACCCGCCTACCTATGGTGAATTAAGTTACCACCCGCCTACCTAGGGTGAATTAAGTTACCACCCGCCTACCTATGGTGAATTAAGTTACCACCCGCCTACCTATGGTGAATTAAGTAACCACCCGCCTACCTTTGGTGAATTAAGTAACCACCCGCCTACCTTTGGTGAATTAAGTAACCACCCGCCTACCTATGGTGAATTAAGTAACCACCCGCCTACCTATGGTGAATTAAGTTACCACCCACCTACCAAGGGTTAATTAAGTTTCCAAACGCCTGCCAAGGCTGAATTAAGATACCACCCGCCTGCTAAGGGTGTCGCCACCCAAAAATTATGCACTTTGTTAGAACTTAGCATAGTGACTAGAGTTTAAAGTTTGTGAATATTTTATAGAGGCTGGATCGTTTTGTTAATCTCTTCTTGACGATGCCATTTAATCCGAACTATGATATTGCATTTGCATTCGCCCGTTTCTTACTTTTGAGCCTCAAAAATGAAATGTGAAGTAGGCCTTTATTTATCGTACTCTTTAAAACATATAACATCCTATCCTACAGAAAACTCCGCATTCATATTTCAGCCTTGTATTTATGAGCAATAAAACATCGAAAGAAATTTGAGGGAACTCGATGTTACGGAGTGGACATCAAGCCACTCAAAACCGAGACATGCTATAATAAATGGTGTAAGTACAATTTGCGCTAGATGAATATTCTCGCTTAATTTAACCATAAAACCAAAATATTACCTCTCCGAGTCAAGAGGAGCACTTCTATCCTTGATGTAGAATTATTTCTGTTTTTGGGATGTAACAGTATTCCAAGCATAGCGAATATACAGTAGAGCAAAACACATTTTACACCCAATAAAGTTATAACTTGGAAACGATATTCTTAGTTTGCCAACACGAGTGTTAACGTTCAATATCACCAAAGCCGATTTGTGGCAAGAAGGAATTTACTTTGA
The DNA here is from genome assembly GCA_019434445.1 of Phalangium opilio. NCBI lineage: Eukaryota > Metazoa > Arthropoda > Arachnida > Opiliones > Phalangiidae > Phalangium > Phalangium opilio. Next base: position 126,464 of record JAEQBA010001141.1, read on the forward strand.
GAGGGCCTAAAAAGGCGTCCGGTGCGCGTGACAGTCGGCAATCCCTCCTCATGGTTGGGAGGAGGCTGGAAACCAAGGCGGGACTTAATATTTTATCTTACTCTATGTTTTCCACCATTTGTCTCTTCTACCTTCTCGTTAAGCCTTGGTTTGGTTTTTGGAACTCACGAAATCATAAGTATAGTACACTTGATTCGATTTAGAAACAATTGTAGAAAGAACGATTTTCAAGTAGAAACACGTATTCTAAATCCATTAAGTTAGGTTCAAAACCTTTAAATAACTTGTTTATGGCAATTAAAAACCATTCGCGTACCGTTTCAGCACCACTGGCAGCCTCCATTTTTGTTTGCTTTTCTCGAGGTCTTTTTTTTCTCTAGTCGGAATGCGTCATTTGGGTCTGTATGACCTATCTCCACGGGATCCAATAGGAATGCGCAGAGCAATGACGGACATGGAAGGGGTGAGGCTTACTTGTCCACTAACACCGGCGTAAGAGTAAAATAGTAAAATCTTGCTACTTTGGGCTTCATATATTAAATTCCTTCTTGTTTGTGGTTAGACGCAAAAAAAGTCAATGCGCACCATAATATAACAAGAATGAAAATACGAAAACAAAACCCGATTACGATTACCCCTTCCACTGACGTAATTGAAACCATGGTACTTACTTCTATTATAACATCTAGAACTGGTTTTTTAAACGTGTACATAACTTGATTTACCCGATGGAGTCTAGGCCTTAGCTTTCTTCTTGTACTAACTCTAGCTAGGATTATTCCATATACAGATGTAGTATAGCTTAATTAATATATAAACAGCCATTTCAAATAATAATATTAAAAATAATTCTTGGAATATCAAAATGAAATAGAGCTTTAAAGCTACAAAAGTACTAAATGTATCATAATTACGAAAAATATTTCCACATATTCACTTTATATTAAGGATAAAGGGAATATTATGGTTCTGTATTATTTCTTTACACATCAAAACAAAACGAACTTCTAACGCAGCGCGCTAGTGTAACAACGGACGGACACACACATCCAAAAACATAGACTGCTTTTTACCTCTCCGTGTGACGTAGTCCAGGAGAGGTTCTGTAACGGCCGTGTCTGTCTGTGTGTCTGTCTGTCCGTTGTTACACCCAGGTGACCGCGTTCGCAGTTTGCGTATCGGAGCAAACGTGTTCGCCATTTCCGAACGGCTTTCACAGTCACGGAAATGGCTCCTCTACTTGAGTTCTCACACCACCATCTTCTGGTCTTTGTCCATCCCACACGGACACCAGTCTGTTCTTACTGGCTTCTAATCACCACCATCTTCTGTTCTTTGTCAATCCCACATTGACAACAGTCTGCGCTTACACTGGCTTCTAACACCACCATCCACTGGTCTTTCGTCTATTCAACATAGACACCAATCTGTATCATTGGCTTCTACTCCATTATCATCGTTTGGTTTTAGGATATACGCGGCGATCAGCTAGGGTTACGAGAAACGTCTAGCCTCCCTAAGGTGGGATCGCCACCAAAGGTTTTCGCAATTGCGCTTTTTCCTTACTAAAATTATGGAAACACATCGTATATATACCCCAAAATTCGAATGAAAGCGGGCAAGAGGGGTACCCTTCACTTTAAACGTCAATATTAGCAAAGATTGAGATGATACTAGGTATAACTTTATTTTAAACGATTTAACTATTATTAATGTTAATTATTGAAGATTAAAATAATTAAAAATAGTTATATTTATTTAAATATTAAAGATAAACCTCTCGTGCAAAGAGAGAGATTATCATCGCCTCCTATATCTACCAAGGCCCGTGCATGCGAAATATTTCCTTCATTGCCTCCTATATCTATCAAGGCCCGTGCATTGTGATGTATTTCATTCATTGCCTCCAATATCTATCAAGGCCCGTGCATTTCGATATACTTTTCAAAACAACAACCAAAATGGGAAGCTCCTCTCAGAAACATAATAATTTCTTTTCTCTGTATATGAAATGAAAATATGGATAATATTGCGCTCCTTCTTTAATGGTATGAATCCTTGCCTGTCTATTAATATTTTACGTCGGAGTAATACGTTTTTAGCGAAGTCTAGAGAGGATAAATATAAGCGAGATTGTTTCGAAAAAAAATACTTCTTCCACTAATGGGTTTATACTCCTTGTTACTGTTGTATAGAGTAAGCTTGATAAAAGCTTAAAAAATTACGAGAGGACAGACCTTTTTTGCCCTCTTGCTTTATTCTTAATAAGAATATAAAACATTTATTTTGTATCAAAAAATATTTTTTGGTGCTGAGATTGCTTTAGAAAAATCCAAACGGTTAGGAATTGGTAAAAAAGACATGTGTAAGATATTTGCAGAGATGATAATTGTTTTACATGTTTTAAATAAGACTGAAGCTCCCACTATTGTGTTTATGCTCCTTGTTTGTTTGACTGAAAACCATCTAGGTGTAGATAACAGCCAGACCAAAAATTTCAAAAATATATATTTTAAATCTTATCAGATACGCCCACCTAGTTGAAAATAGACCTATTAAATTTGCGGGAGCCATTCTTGAGAATTTTTCTTTGCTTGTAGGTTGTTAATTTATCTACCATAAAATATTTGTGTTAGGAAGTTGGATATTAAGTCAAATTAAGTGGTTGTAAAGAGCTAGCAGGTTTTTGCCGCTTCTTTTTGTGAGTATTTGATTTTTGTATGTAAAATGGAGGAAGATAATGTTGAGAGTAAGGATGAAATGCGGAAGCGCGAAGCGTGGGAAAGGATGAGGGCAAAAAGTCGACGTTTTCATTATATAATCTTCTCGACACGGAGAGGTAATATTTTGGTTTTCGCAACTTGTTGACTCTTTCCTTATTAATTTTGAATTGAGAAACAAGATTATCTTAAATATTAAAATAAATATTAAAATAAATATAATTAATATTTAATATTTTCTTCGTTAGTTATTCGCCTTATTGAGCGTTACATCGTTTTAAAAAAGAACAATTAAACATTCTTGAGGACTTGACTAATATTGGCGTTTGAAATGAAGCATTCGCCGGTTGCTTCGCCTTACTCAAATAGGTAATCGCAGTTATGGATAAGAACAGCGCAATTGCGTGAACCTTTGGTGGAGCCCCGCCTTAGGGAGGCCGGACGTTTCTCGTAACCCTGGCCGATCGCCGCGTATGTCTTAACCATAACGATGATGATGGAGATAGAAGCCAGTATGTACAGACTGGTGTCCATGAGGGATGGAAAAAAACAAAGACCAGAAGGTGGTGGTGTGTAGAAACCAGTGTGAACAGACTGGTGTCCATGTGGGATGGACAAAGACCAGAAGATGGTGGACTATAGAAGCCAGTGGGTAAAGACTGGTGTCTATATAAGATGGACAAATGGACAGAGGATGGTGGTGTTAGACAGGTAATGGATAATAGCTATGGTAAGTGGAATACAATTTTCCAAATTTCCGGGAACTGTAAATGCGGTCCGGAATTTGGGAAAAAGTTTGCTAAGATATGAAAACTGCGAACGCGGTCCCCTGGGGTGTAAGTCAATAACAACAGACAGACACGTCGAAATTAGAACCCCTCCGTGCCATACGTCACTCGGAGAGGTAAAAAAATGTACAGAAAATGAAATAAATAAGCGTATTTGATTAGACAGACATTCAACTTCATTATCAGTTTTATTTCAGTAATATATTAACAATATCGAACACATTTAAGTCAAATGGCGTGGTTTTTATTAGACATTTAACGAAACTTTATAAATCAATCAACAACACCTTTATTGTACTTTAGTTCTTTAACATCGATTAAACTATTAATTTTGAATTGATGGGTCTTCTTATTTATGATACATGCAAACTGACTAGCAAACATGTCAATTAATGACCCTGCGGGTAATTGTAGTATAGAAGTTAGTAATCTGTACATCGCCAAGTGCCTCAAACCAAAATTTATATTAGGGTCATTAACGTATTGCCATATATAACCTTCACCATCGTCTACATTATAGACTTCATTCGGTGAGGGGTTTATTAGTAAATCCCTCGTTTCGGGATCTGTAGTCCTTTCGGATTTTCCGTAATCTTTATCCCATCCAATAGCACCAAATTTTTCAATTCATCTTAAGTTGTTTCGTCTAACGGCGGCTTCTAAAATAATGGGTGAATTTATTCTACCATCCTCACTACAGCAGATGGGACAGGAAGGTGTTTCTGGCATATTGTCAGTTTCGGAGAACGCTTTTGATTCGTCCCTGATGGAGTAAAAATTAACCGAATACTCTAATTATAAGTCTGGACATGCAAGGGTTAACTATATTGTTAGGAGTGTACTTACAATTTAACTAAGTCCATTTCTAAGTGATGACACGTGGATATCGTTAGCCGGGGTGAAAAGCTTGAAGAGCCGTAAAATGACTTATCTTTTAAACTACTGCGTCTTTTATAGGATCTTGTCGCGAGACGAACATCCAAGATATGATGGGTGTATTTTCTAAATCAACGACGTAACGGAAATTCGCCATGACACCCTGAACCCAGGTATTTACCATGGCACCCTCAAACACGTTGACGAAAGACGATATGACGCTTAATCTTTAAACCTAAGATATATAATTTCCCTCTCCCACCACGTTGTTGGAAGTCAACGTGACGTAGACAGCCTCGAGTCACGTGTAAGACAAGGGTTAGAGAAAAGTTCAATTTTCAACTCCAATATCGGAGATAATATGTATTCGTATTTACACTTTAATTGCATTATAAACCATTGCAGGTTACGAAATTCCTGGTTCACCCTGTCCTCTTGAGTAATCACGTTTACCGTCGTATCCGAAAACCGTACACTCTTTTTCCGTTCATATTTCCCGCCTACTTCGTTAAAAATGTTAAGCCTAACATATTCCTATAATATATTTTAGGTCAATCACAGTGTATTCAACGCCTCTGTTTTGGCTTACGTTAATGATACGCTATTTGATGCAGGTGTTGGGATACTCTTTAAGATAACGGTTCCAGCGCCGAATTTAAGAAATTCGAGCCAATATACCTAGATATTTTTAAGACAGATAAGAGTAACGTATTGATTTAAAAATAAGAAGACGCCACTGAAAACGAAGAATTCCCCTCACTTATACGCTCGCGTATTTTTCCATACGTATTTCCCCGCCGCATTGTCAAAGTCAATAAGCCGTCCACAAATATCCGACGCCACAAAATAATGATGCCATGAATTCTAGTTTCAGGTGAAGTTGTGGTTTACTATTTCCTCCAAGTTAATATGGCGCTTAGTCTTAAGCCTAACATATGTTTTCCCTTATCAAAGTCAATAAGGATAAGGCGCGCATCATGTATATTTCGCCACCAACCACAACGCCAAAAGTTAACATGACGCCTGATTTTCTAATTTCCCCAGCCACGCCATGGTATTTCCCGTGAAAATTTCCATGCCATTCACAAAGTCAACATGATGTCAAGCTTTCCCCTGGTTTCTCCCGCTAATTACAGATTTATAGCTGTTGAAGTTTTTTTTTTTTTTTTTTTTTTTTGACCACCTACTAGCACTAGTGCTTAGCCGTTAGGCCTTTAGCACCAGGAAGAATTGAGTGGGAGACCCTACGCGGCCCAGCACTGACGGGGGCCGCTAGGTCGTATGTGTAGAAGCAGGGAAGGAATGAGGTTTACTTGGGAGGTGACGGAAGGTGGAATTGGGGTAAGTCACCTCCGGCGGACACGGGACAGTCGGCACCTATAGGGTAGGATCGCCGACATGTGTCGTATTCCCTCAAACTTTGCCGCCCAGAAGCTTGGCTTACAGGAGTGCGCCACACTCCCGGCTAGCTGTTGAAGTTGGGGGATACAAAAACATTTATAAAAACTAAGTTTAATTGAAATTAAATAAAAGATTACGGTCGCTATACGGGGTCCAGGTTTACCTCCAGAAAAATGATATAGCTAACCTAACCAGGAAACATTTCTCTTTTGTCCGAGAGTCAATCTCAGTTTTCCCTTGGGAGTTTATCTTCCAAGCCTATAAACGAAACTACTAAACCATATAATTTTAGATGGCCTTGGGAGGACGCGAGATCAATCGACCGATCTATTTTGATGCGCCATTGGGCGCAAAACCAAATCCACGGAAAGGAAGGACCCAGTCAACACTGGAAAAAGAAAATTGTGATAACCACTGTTAAACATTATTAGGTTTCTCGGCGTAACCTTTGTTCCTCTTATTACTCAGTATTTTGGATATAGAAATAAAATATATGTAAAAACAGTTCCTAAAGAGAGGGATGCAACATGGCTGCCAGATTACTTGGAGTCTCTAGTCCTTGGATCTGGCATTGCCTAGTGCCTCCATGTTACATGCTCCTCCCCCTTTCTTTAGAAGTAAACTTTAGGATTTTTTTGTAACTAGTAATCAGTTGCAGTTCGCTTCTGTACCTCGCGGGTCAGTGTCTTTCCTTTGTATTCTGCAAGACGGAGTTTTTATTGTAACCGCCGCGACGGGTTTATTCTTTTATAATTTATAAAATATTTCAAGCATTTAATTATTCAATAAAAATTTATTACTTCTCACTGGATTTGTCTTTTCATTTTAATTATTTTATGGCCCTCGGGAATCAGTTCCCTTTCTTATCTAAGGTGGGTTACAACGTGATATTTAGTCCTTAGTTTTGAGCTTATGTTAACAAAACACAATTTGGTTAGTCTAAGCATAAGGGTCATGTGTTTCGCCACAAAAACAAAAAAAGACCGTTAGAGGATTGTACCAACAGCCCTGTGAAAGGACTTCAATCGAAAATTATCCGGAAATCTGTTGATGACCAAAAAATGCGTACTAAAGTAGTTTTGATGATAGGCAAAGATGGCCTACCGTTTAGCAGCGTGGATGGTGAAGGTTTCCGAGGTATGATGGAGACTGCTGCTCCAGATGTTGACATTCCAAGTCGTTGAACCATGATTAGGGACATAGAGATTGTCTACAACAACCTTATGCCAAAATTAAAGGTACGACTTTTCAGATGAGTTATAAAATGTGTGTTTAGATTTAATCTTTCATACATTCTAGAATATCTTCAAATTTTTGGGGAGCAAACAACTGCACTTAACGCTTGATTTGTGGAGTAGTAGGATGAGGGAGCCCCCGTGCTTGGCGTGAGGATGCAGTACATTGATGAAAATTTTTACTTTCAAAACCAACTGGTCTCTTTTGTCCATTTTCCAAAGGATCATACTGGTGTAAACATTTTAAAGAAAATTAGTGATGTTTTAAACAATTCTGGGATAGATCATAAAAAAGTGAATCATTAATTATAATAATACTATTAAATTATTTCTTTTAAAATTTATATTGTTTTTAAATACTATCCTTATCAGATTTACTCCATTTGTGCCGACAATGCTGCAAACATAAGTTTAGCAGTAAATTAGGCTAATAAAACTGCAACGACGAAGGTGACCCAAATTGAATCTGGGTGATATATCTGGCTGATATTTTTCTTGGAGTTGAAAATGAACAACCAATTGACTTGGAACGAGGGGAAGGACAAAAATCAGACTCTGTAGATGAGCACTTTCAAGTCGAAGATAGTGACATTGATTTTCAGCAAACCAGTTGGAAAGGGAAGCGATGTGTTGCTCACTCACTGCAACTTGTAGTAAATGCATCCTTGAAAAAATGCAAAAAAATCCAACAGAGTGAGCTCAAAGGTAAACCAATGGATAAATTGACTTCGTCGCTCCCCAAAGTGGATATTCTTCTTCAAATCACGGTCACTAGGAAAAAGACACCTTAAACAAGTTGGGTTGACAAGGTGAAATTCTTTCTTCGTGGCTGTGGAGAGGCTTTAAATTGTAAATGTGTTATATACTAAATTATTGTTTTCCCCGTGAGTGACTGTTTTGTTTTCTTTCTTTTCTTTTAGCCTGACATGTTAGAAGTGTTAAAAATAACAATTAAGCGAACCCCTGAAGGACTGCCCTTACCAAAACACAATGATATTCATATCCTCAAGGAAATGCACGCTTTGCTGAAGCCGTTTAAGGCTGCAACAGATATTTTCCAGTGGCCTCTTTGGTTTTTGTAAAGCTTTTGCTTTGTTTCGAAAAGACTAGAAATACGCCATGTCCTTATCTTGTGGATTTAAAGGATAGCCTTTTTCAGCACATGGCATAGCGTTTTAAAGAAGAGGTTGTTGATGAAGATTATGTGATTGTTTCCCATCTGGACATCAGAGTGAAATCCCCAGTATTCAAAGGTATACTTTGATTAGTTTGTTTTTATTTAGATTATAATAACAGAAAGCATCAACCATAATTTCAGTCCCGTACAGCAATCCAGGGTGGCCGGAGGAAACAATAGCGTTGGAAATAATAACGCGAAAACTAAATGTAATGCCTCAAAACAAAGATCTTGATGAGGTCCGAGATGTCTTCACTGAACGTATGAATAGGAATATTAAGCCTATGACAGTTTCTTATATTAAGAAACACAAGGATTGGGATGCCAGTATTCTTGAGTTGGGCTTCGCCTTAAGGTCGGCTGGAAATAGCTTGACTAGGTGCACGCCCGCGGCGATGAATTTCGGTAGAAAGCTCTGGCGATTGGAACTGGTAAATATTTACCAGAACTAAAACGCAGATCTGTATGCCGAGAGACTGAAAGTTAGTCTGCATGATGTCATCGATCATGCAAGGCTTAACATGCAGGACTCGAAGCTGAAGCTGAAACCGCACTACGACAAGCGTCGGAGACAAGTGTATTTTCGACGTGGCGACCTTGTTTTGTGCGGAACGCACCCACCTTCCGATGCGTTTCGTGGTTTCACGGCTTCACTCGCGAAAAAGTACGACGACCCATTCGTAGTGCAGGAAAGAACCACCCCGTTGACGTACAGGTTGGAAGAGAAAACTACGCGAAAATTCGCTCGTATCTCTCACGTTTCAAACCTGAAACGGTACACTCCACCTTGAACGGGAGACTCTCTGCAGGATAGCGAAATCGAAGGTGAAAATTCACTTGTCGATATAGCTAAGCCTAAACGTAGGATAGAGAGCGAAAAGAGTGCTCCTCGCCATACCTACTATTTCTGTTCTACCAAAGAAACCCTCTGTAACGTTTTTGGGTGGGGGAAACCATGACAATCTTTTCATTTAACCCTTGAGAATTGTAAAAAACCTTACGATTACTCGAAGGACTAATTTATCTTGCGCATACGTGCGATTTAAATAGTGGTACCTTATGCAAATGCAGTTGCAACGGCAACAGAAGCCGTTCAGGGCATCAGGGAGGCGGACCGGTGGTGGCGGTGGCCCATGGGGGCCAGGCCCAACACCTGCCGCAGCAACAACAAGGCGCCGTTGGCAAGCGGGTGGGAAGGGCACCCGTCCCACCAAAGACGACAACAAAGGCACCCAAACAGCCAAGTAGGCGAAGCGTCGCCACTTGGTGCCATTAAGGCCAAGTATATTGCAGTGACGCCCGTGGCCGGCTGGCCAGATGACCAACCGCGTCCCCCAATGTTTTTAGGGGAAGGACCCTCACCCCTCACGACCTCGTCGGGGTGAGCCCGTCCGATTTCTCGGACGCGTTGGACTTTTCGCCATTGCTGGAGGAGGAGGAAGACCTTTTCTTTAGAGCGTTGCATTAGCACAGCCCTACTCATTAAGTATTTTTTGGGTGGGGTAGTTGTAACAGCCATATCGCAAACGCTTGTAAAACTATCAAGGGGTCTGGAAATGTTCCTTTCCACCCTACAACTGTCTTCGTCAGAAGCCCGACGTAGGCTTAATCCCTTGACCAAAAATAAAGCGGGTAGGAACCCTTAGACCCAACTCGAGACCCTGTATCAAAAAAGGGGGGACCGAAAAGAGATCAAGAAGGAAGGCCCGAGCGTTTTTTGTTTAAAGAAGTTTTTTATTTTGTAATTTTTGAGAGTTGGCTGGGTGAGTCAACAATAAGTTTTGATTATAAAAGTACGTACGAGCTTAACCTAGAACGAGTACCGTGATTGGTTGGGAGATATTCGTCTCGGCTCTAGGACAATGAAGTAGAGAATAAGTTTCGAAAGCTCGAAACATTGCTGTATAATTTGCAATTGCAAACTTTTATTTGACGAAAAACTCAATGCCATTCCTTTATGCAATACATTGGGTAAGAATTAGAGTTCATGGCTTGAACGTTTCAAAGGCTATGTTCATTCTTGCGGTTGCAATGATACATAGAAGAATTTGTTCTATTGGCTTACAGAGGGGATTTGGACCAGATAATTCGAGATATATTATCTCTTTTTTCTATTTGAAATATGGATTTGAGATTGGGGGTCCAATTCCACTTTTTAAATTAATTTCGACAATTGAAACTGATGTGCTGTTTTTTGGAAATCTAACAGAACAAGGAATGAACTATTACATTTTTTAGTAGCTTAATGGCTATTTCAGAAGAAAGAAATGCCGGCGCGCACTCATTTTCGCATTCAGTTGTGCAATATTGTACCTACTGGGCGAATCGGTGCACTAGTCTAATTTTTTAGTTTTTAATTTTCAGTATTTCATGTGTTTTAATACAACAGTCATTCCAATGCCAAAGGTATTTTAGCCAATTTGAATAAATTTACTATTCATAAAAATGTTTCCTATTTTACATATTTTATAAAATCAACATATCATTCCTATTTTGCAAAATCAACTTATTATTATTTTACTGATGTAATACATGAGTAATATATTAGATAAAGAGTAGTTAAATTTTAAATATATTGTAACGGGGAGCCCGTTACAAGGGTTCACCACCAGATGGAGCGATCTAAACCGATACCAGAGTTCCCCGCTAGACGGCTCCGGAAGCTGAACTTTAGACCGGTCGTCTGCTCGAGAGCCGGGATTGGCTGATCTCCGGATGCCCCGTGGGGATATATTCAAAGGTAGCCCGGGAATCAAGGCAGTTGGAGGAGTACCGGCATCAGAACCAGTTAATAATATTTTATAGAAGAATTAACTTTGTTTACTAATTTACTTTTACCAACGGATTGTATATTTAAATTAACCGGACTTATTTGGTAAGAAATATATTTAATTAACTTAATTACGTAGTCGTGCTGTTTCGGTTATCAGTAGAAAGCGCGCGGTTTCAAATGGAGGCACCGCCGAGATCTAACTTTTGAATTTTGCGCCTTTATTTTCTGGGTTTTGTGTTAAATACGGACGTTTGACTCTTGTGTTTTTACCGAGTGAACTTCATTTTTGGTATGCTGCTATTGGACTTGTTGGCTGATGAACGTTTTGTGTGTTCCTTTTGCACAACGTAGGATATTGAACACCCTACAGTGAGCCCCTGAACTGGCCTGTGGGGATCATTGAGGGTGTTCCGCAGAATACGGGAACGCTCTACTACCACCTGCCAACCAGGAATCGACGGACGATAAGTTGATTTACTAAATTTCTTTACTCGGTTTTTGTACACTCTGTATTTTTGGCCCGGTGGCAGAGTTGGCAAGTTTTAAACAAAATGTTTTAAACTTTGGTTTAAAACTTGTTTTAAACAACCATTTAAAATAACACCCAATTTGTATAAAACGTTTTAAACAAAAGATTTAAAACATGTTTTTTATGGAGAGATTTTTCTAATATTTTTAAATCTTTTTATTTGAAAATGAGTGAAAATATTAAATTACAGAAATGAGATTTAGTCAAAACCTTCCAATAATTCCTTTCTGTTTAATTGTTTGAAAACCGTTACCAGTTTAGAAGCTTTCTCCGTTCCCAATATTTTTCTTAGTTTGAAATGAACTAATCCGAACGAAGATAGAATGCTTTCCAGGCTAGCGGATGATGCTACTGCTGAATGTAGCTGTTCTACAAGTTCCCATGTTTACAATTTAATTTGGCCTCTTAACGTTTTCCACCAAGTCAAGGATTTTATTCCTTCTAGTGGGTGTTCTGAGAACAAAAAGTCTTAAATGGTGATGAGCGTGCTCCAAAACGAATTACATCTGGAATGACAGTTGGATGGAAGGAATATACAAATTCTAAAGCTGTTTCAACTTGCTCCTCTGTTAAATCTCGTCCTTGATATCTGGGATCTAGCAAGTATGCTAAAGGATAGTAATCATCGCCATAGTGAATCGGTCTTGGCATATTCGTTTCTCTGCTACACCAAAGGCTTTAAATTTCTCCAAAAGATCAATCCATATTTGAGTTGCTTCCGCGATGGTGCATCTGTCTCCCTGAACTCGGTCAAGTGCGACAGCAGTGACTTTCAGTTTTTTCGTGTATTCTTCGGAATTCATTTTCAGTCATGTCAAAAACCTTGGTGGATTTATTCTTATCAATTGGAACTTGGTTTTCACTGCATACCTTAGATAGAATATGCAAATTTTTTAGATACGAATCGAAACAGTCAGCCAAAGTGTTCCAACGGACATCAGATGGTAGTAATAGTTTATTTTCACCCGCTTCTTTGTATTTAGCAGCTGGAAAATGTGTGTTTCGAAAGTACTTGTTTAATGTGCTCTTTTATTCCTGGAGTTTCTTTTTCGAGGTCGTGGGCCAACAAGTTTAATATATGCGCGGAACATCCATAAGTGATAATATCCACTGAACCCAAATCCTCAGACGTTGGTAATTGTCTACGCATGTTAACCATATTTGCTGCATTGTCCGTAACGAAGCTCTTTACGTTACAATTGTATTTCTGGCAGTTTTTTATGGACTGAACAGCATCATGACGCTCTGAACCAGTATCAATTGTATCAACTAAATGACACTAATCATCTTCCATGTTAGTCACTGAAATGCAAACCACTGGCTCCATGTGTACATTACTCCAGCCGTCTAATGTCATGCAAACTGATTTCCCATTGAGATTACTCTTCATTTCCGATGAGACAGATTGGTACACTATATCTAGCAACTCGTTTCCAACCTGTCGACGAGTCGGTGGTTTGTATCATGGTTGCAACATATTTGTGAGCTTGATAAATTCCGGGTTTTTAACATGACGAAAAGCTGAGTTGGTGGCATAAATATATCCAGCAACTTGCAAATCAAGCTCTTTCTTCTCGGATGTCGATGTACAAACTACAAATTGGCTTATTTTGGGATTCGACGACGATAATGGTCTTGTGGCTGCCACTGTGTTGGACTTTCTTTTTCTTAGCTCAGTAAACGTAATGTCTGCGCCTTCGTCGCTAAACTCTGTACACACACTAGCAACAGATTTACCAGAAAGTGCAGAAGCATTAGATAGGGCTGGTTTATTTGGTCTGGAGTTGCAGCCAGTTCTTCTAGGAGTCAATGGTCGACTTCCTTAAACCAAATAAACAATTAGTTTAATATTTCAAATTGTAATTTGATGTCAGAATTCCTTATTATGGAAAAATAGCACCAAGTTCCACCAACCTGTTTCATTTTGCTTCTTCTCTTCTCCATCTTGAAAATTAGCAGAGTGTTGTATGTGTTTAGCTTAAGCTCTCTCGGTAAATTTGCGAATGCTTGCTGCCAAGGGCACATCATCATCAGAACTTAACCCAGAAGTTTCCAAATTTCCTGTTAGGACTATGCACTTAGTCCGCGGACTCGGTTTGTTGTTTGTATTAAGACAATTGTCTAAATGTAACTTCATTCTTGCAACCAGTCCTACCATCTCTAATTCACACTTCTTGCACTTAGCTCTTGTGGCTTTACTATTTGAGTTAGGCTCTACATGATGGAAAAAATTCCACACTGGATCTTTACTGCGCCCAGTGGAACTCATGATATGTCGAAAATAAAACAATGACACGAATGAGATACTTTTCTCAACTCCAGTTGGTTCCAAATAAAAAAAATATTTCCCGATAACCTATAGGAGACGCTCGATTGAGTTTCCCACTTGAAACGCGTTTGCACCAAGGCAAAGAGACGCGTATCTCATAAATCAAAATGGAGAATCAAGTCGGCTGTGAAAATGAACGCTAGCACTAGCCGTTAACTGGGGTACTGGCTTAAATAGCGAGAGGTGATAAATAATACGTACACAGAAAAAACAGTGTTTAGAGTCTATACATTTTCCTTAACGGAAAAATCAGACTCGTTTTGAAATATGTGTTTTACCTAAACACGTGTAGTGTTCGAAATGTTTAGGCTCTAAATGGTGTTTAGTAGTAAAATGTTTAGGCTCTAAATGGTGTTTAGTAGTAAAATGTTTAGGCTCTAAATGGTGTTTAGTACTAAAATGTTTAGGCTCTAAATGGTGTTTAGTACGAAAATGTTTGGGATCTAAATGGCGTTTAGTACGAAAAGGTTTAGGATCTAAATGGCGTTTAGTACTAAAATGTTTAGGATCTAAATGACGTTTAGTACTAAAATGTTTAGGATCTAAATGACGTTTAGTACTAAAATGTTTAGGATCTAAATGGTGTTTAGTACTAAAATGTTTAGGATCTAAATGGTGTTTAGTAGTAAAATGTTTAGGCTCTAAATGGTGTTTAGTACTCAAATGTATAGGCTCTAAATGGTTTTTAGTAGACAAATGTTTAGGCTCTAAATGGTGTTTAGAAGTAAAATGTTTAGGATCTAAATGCTGTTTAGAAGTGAAATGTTTAGGCTCTAAATCGTGTGTAGCACTAAAATGTTCAGGCTCTAAATTGGTAAAATGTTAAGGTTCTAAATATTTTGAAGGCCTAAATTGTAGAGGTTTCAGATACGTTTTACATCTAATGATAATGGAAGGCTAAAGTTTTTTTCTTTTTTAATTAATATATAAAACTTGATATTAGGTAAGACTAATTTTAAACAACACAAAAAAACTAAATTCATTATCATTTAATTTCTTGACTTAAAATGACACGTAAAAACATTTTCAAATTCATGGTAATAATTTTTTTCAATCTCCTTTTCTTCTACAAACTTTAAATATTTAGATGATTTTTGGAAGGAGCAAGATGTATCACCCACTAAATATTCCTGGAGGAACTCTAATACTTGTTCCAAAAACAGAGGGTATGCTAAATCGAAAACGTAGTAAAAAGCTAACAAGTAGTAGACGCAGTTTACCAAGGGTTCTTGGAATTTTATGGTTTTACTTTTGAAAACAAGAAAGAGCTCCGTTTCATTTTCATTTTTTTCCACTACTACTAATTGTGGCGCATCTTTAAGAGAAGGCTCGGGGTTTTCCTAGAGAGAATTCCATTTGAATAATATTAATGCATACTGATTTTTTTGCAGTTGTTCACGGTGTTCTAAAAAGGGTGGTAGGACCGAAGTGCAGTAGTTTGCCTAAAGGAACAACGTTTACAAGTTATATTAGGAGTGTTTTAAATTAGCTAT
This sequence comes from Phalangium opilio, assembly GCA_019434445.1. Classification (NCBI taxonomy): domain Eukaryota; kingdom Metazoa; phylum Arthropoda; class Arachnida; order Opiliones; family Phalangiidae; genus Phalangium; species Phalangium opilio. The sequence continues at coordinate 141,785 of JAEQBA010001141.1, forward strand.
GTCTTTCAGTTTTTTACTCAATTTTGAGGGATCATTCGTGAAACATTCCAATCAAAACTTTTAAACCGTGTTCCTTTGGACAAAACGTGATTGAACATTTTCGGCTCAAAGAACCCACTGTACTTTGGTCCTACCACGTACAATTTTCTTACCTTTGATACGTTTATCATTGAAAAAGGCTTACTTTTCCTTCCTTTACACTTTCGCTTCGAGCATCCTTTAGTCCGTGGGGGTGTGTTTAAATTTTTCTCCAAGTATTTAATGAGCGCTAAAGTTTGATGCAGATCATCGCAATCTTCATCGTCCTTTGATTAAAATTATTTAGCGAGGAACACTAGCCAGTTTGAGTTCTAAATTTAATTATTACAGATTCTATATCTTCTTTCAAAATCATCCATAGTTTTTCTACATTTTTCAAATGCGTTGATTTTGAGTCTTCTACCTTCAAAATCAAATTAAACTCGGCTTCCAACTAAGATAGTAGTAAATTATTTTAAATTAAGTTTCTAGAATATTGTGTATTTTTAATTACAATCATCTTACAAGGCGTGTGTCCATAAAGTAAGGAAATGTTTCAAAAAAGGTCTCAAAATTAACATTGTTTTTCTACATCCATTTTCGTCTTCCAACGAAGGTTTGGCGATTTAATCGCAATATTTTTAGGATATCTGGATTCTGGATCTTTTTCATTGTATTCCACCTTGATTTGAATTATAGGATCGTCATAAGAGATATCGGCGTCTTCTGCATGTTCAACTTCAACGCTGAATGTAGTGACTCACGAGTTTTTTTTTCTTTTTGTGGGCCTCTGGGTTTCATCATTGTGTTCTGGATTGCTCTCTCGACGTTTCTCAAGCCACCTGATATGTCTAATTTTCGCTGAAAGCCTGTCTATGAAGTAACGCCAGAAAAGCATTTTTATGCTCTATTTAGTCATTATTCCTTACATCAATTTGTGTTATGGGGCCTCTTATGAACTACATCGTCTCGGTAAACTCACCGTTGAGTCTTGGCTTTCCTTCTTCCTACTGACATCAATGCATGGATAATTTTTGTACAGTAAATTTGCTGCAGCCTGGTATTCAACGTGTGTTCTCATTTCATGATGAAGAAACAACCCGTAAGATATTTCCTTAACCAGTTGGTCATAAACAGCCATTGGCTTTCCTTCAATCAACCTCTTTACTGTGTAGTCAGAAAGTTGTGGAAGGCTGGAAGGCAGCCTGAGTGAGGTTCGGGTTGAAATCTGTGCACAAATTTATCAGTGAACCTCAACTTGAAGAAACTAATACCATAAGTTTATAAGATATGTTCCATAAGTATGTCACTACCTATACTTCGTAATGCTAGAGGCTTAATGAGATCTAGTTCAATAACAACGCGAGAATTGACTACACTCGGTTTTGCAGTCCATCATCCTATTTAGTCTGTACTAAGCCTTTGACAGCGCCTCACCAGGCGTCGCTTTACGAGAAACTATGACGTTTCACCTACGTCACTTCATGACAAGCTCTCATTAACGAGTGACACACTTATGGAACATATCTTATAAACTTATGCTAATACTCTAAGCAAAACAATATAAAGATAATCCACCGAAGTCGAAGGTGAACTTTCTGTTGGCCAAACGGAACTATTAGCGGACGAAGTTTCGCCAATGTTGAACGAAATTTCAGAGCTGTTATGATGACTTTTCTTGCAAATCCATCAGTTCATACCCAGGAAGAAGGTCTGATATGTCCGAAGCAATAACAGGCACATCTTGAAAGGTTATCGACTATATGTAAAACAACTTCTTTATCTTATGAACAGTGAAGAGATATCTTTTTAGTATTAATCGCCCACCGTAGAATTTGTTTCACTCTCTTGGGCTTCAAAGCTTTTTCCTCGATATTTCTCGTTCTTCTGGAGAAGGATTAATAATTCTTTACTGACCAAAGAAAGAATACCCCAGTCATCCACCTCGGCTCCATCCGATTCCAAAACTAGTGTCACTCCCTCAGTTGATGATATACCTAGTTTTACACATGCTGAAAATATAAATAAATAGCCTTTAGACATTTTTCTAAGTTTGCGCATCAAAAAACTCGATACATTCTCACCATTTTTTAAAAAATTCTTCAAAATTTTCTCCGGTGACTATTTTTTTAATTTCTCTATTTTGATTAGTAACTTTAAAAAACAAGGTCATCTCTTTTCATTCTTAAAAATTAGTAATTGTCTAAGTATTTTATTGTTGTTACCATAAAATATTTAAATCTTACAATGGACAATTAAAGAATTACATGAAGTTGAGAAACAATTTAGAAATGAGATGGTGATAAAGTCATAAAATTTTTAACTATAATCAAACCACTTCCAAGCTTGGAGTATTGTATAACATAACATAAAATTTATCATTAGTGATATGAGAGATTTGTGGCCATTTAAACTGAAGTTTTTGAATTTGGGATAGGAATTTACTTCCTTTCCGAGGTCTCTCGAAAACATAACGATTCAAATGGATGTCAAAAAAATTAATTTCAGCTTTTAGACAAATGATGTAACATTTCAGATTAATGCACACAGTGCTGACGACCACTATAAAGGTGGGACCACATTGATCGGAATAACTGTCGATTAAGACTGTATCTTTTTCGTAACAATGTCCGCACACCGTTATTGTCGGGCTTACATGCATAAACTGGGTTGCACCCGCATTTTCATCGTATAACTGCAACAAAGGCTTAATTTCATCGTCAATTTCAGAGTCGAATCCAACTTTAATATCATCTAAACTACCTAAGAAATTTGGATTTTTCCCGCCACTTCCATTTGTTTTTTGTAGGCACAACCAGCTATTTGATGAGGACCAGTAGCGACTATAATCATGAATCTATTAATTTTCTATCCTTCGCGAAATCGTAAGCCCTGGCTCTAAACAGCCAGCAGTGACTGGCCTTGCTATTGCTACAAGAAGAAAAAAAATCATGAGTCTTGCATTAATCAAAGGATTTCTAAAAGGAAGGTTTACAGTAACCTGTACGTTTCAGGCCCCAGCCTCTTTTGGAAATAATAGAGTCGAAACAAGGCCAGGTGGGATAATCTTTTTTGGTCAAAGTCGCGAAACGTTACCAAATACCCCTAGTGTCAAGTTCACCAAATTCGGATAATATTGTTGAAAGCAACATTTTCCATCTTCCACTAGAAAACCGAGATAAAATTTGTATTGAAATCCAGCGGGAAGAACGTATTTCTGTCTATTCCAAGGTGATTACAAAGATGGTTCACCAATTAACATTACAACTAAAGTATTAAGTTTCGAAAATCAACGCGTCACTTTGAACGAGATGCTTTTAAAACTTAAGAGGCGATTATTCATAACGGTAAATAGTTGGCTGAGGGACATTATGTGAACTTTTTGAGGAAAGACAACGGCTGGTACGAAGTCAGTGACGCAAAGATTAGAAAAAGACAGCGGTTCGTCAGTGGATTGCACTTAGAAATAGTTCAGTCATTTTAAAGGGAATGTAAAGTGCCCGTAGTCCTTATAAAATTTAACCCATAAATTAATGGCAGAGTTGTACAAATAGTTTCATATTCCCTTTAAAGTAATTCATGACTGGGTAAAATTATCGGCCCTCGAGCAAGTTTAATGTTTTCGATGGTACAGTGTTAACTTTGAAAGAGTTGTCATGGCAATAGCTGTGAAAAAGGAGAGGTGGGACGGTTCAAGGGCTTAGCTATTGCTACGAGAGAAAAAAAGCCACAAATCTTGCGTTAATTATAGAATTTCTAAGAGGTAAAGATTAAAAATAAAAGCCTAACCCCTGTAAAGCGTGGCAATGAAATATAATCTCGAAAAAGGCTACTTAAAACTAAGCTGACTTCTGGAACTGAAATTTAGACACTAGTATCCAAATTTTAAACCAATATCAAATCCAATTAATTTTTTCAAAGGTTCACTAAATATCAGTTTCACAACTTCATTACCAACGCTCTAGATTTTTTAACGTTACGACACTCTTTAAATTTTTACATTACTCATTTTAAAAAATTAAAAAATCTAAACTAATTTTAAGTAATTACAACGAGAACACTCAAATAGCTTAAATTTTATATTTAAATAATATCTTTTATTATATCCTTTTCTTTATATAATTTTGTATAATATACCAGTAATAGTATTTTGGCTAAGAAATATATGGACTAATTTAATTGTCTGATTAACTAACACTACACTTTGTGTAGAAATTGATTTTAAAGTGAAATAGAACTTTTCACTATTGTCGTCACCAAAAAAATATAGACATTGCCCCCATAAATAAACAAGTTGGGAAAACCAAAATATTACCTCTCCGTGTCAAGAAGATTATATAAACTTAAGTATCCAATAAAAACGTTATTATGTTTCTGAGTTGGGGTTTCCCATTTTTGTTGTTGTTTTGAAAAATATATCGCAATGCACGGGCCTTGATAGATATAGGAGGCAATGAATGAAATATATCACAATGCACGGGCCTTGATAGATATAGGAGGCAATGAATGAAATATATCACAATGCACGGGCCTTGATAGATATAGGAGGCAACGAAGGAAATATATCGCATGCACGGGCCTTGGTAGATATAGGAGGCAATGATAATCTCTCTCTTTGCACGAGAGGTTTATCTTTAATATTTAAATAAATATAATTATTTTTAATTATTTTAATCTTCAATAATTAACATTAATAATAGTTAAATCGTTTAAAATAAAGTTATACCTATTATCTTCTCAAACTTTGCTAATATTGACGTTTAAAGTGAAGGGTACCCCTCTTGCCCGCTTTTTTCAAATTTGGGGTATATATACGATTCGTTTCCATTATAATAGTAAGGAAAAAGCGCAATTGCGAAAACCTTTGGTGGCGATCCCACCTTAGGGAGGCTAGACGTTTCTCGTAGCCCTAGCTGATCGCCGCGTATATCCTAAAACCAAACGATGATAATGGAGTAGAAGCCAATGATACAGATTGGTGTCTATGTGGAATAGACGGAAGACCAGTGGATGGTGGTGTTAGAAGCCAGTGTAAGTGCAGACTGGTGTCAATGTTGGGATTGACAAAGAACAGAAGATGGTGGTGATTAGAAGCCAGTAAGAACAGACTGGTGTCAATGTTGGGATTGACAAAGAACAGAAGATGGTGGTGATTAGAAGCCAGTAAGAACAGACTGGTGTCCGTGTGGGATGGACGAAGACCAGAAGATGGTGGTGTGAGAACTCAAGTAGAGGAGCCATTTCCGTGACTGTGAAAGCAGTTCGGAAATGGCGAACACGTTTGCTCCGATACGCAAACTGCGAACGCGGTCACGTGGGTGTAACAACGGACAGACAGACACACAGACAGACAGACAGACACACAGACAGACACGGCCGTTACAGAACCTCTCCTGGACTACGTCACACGGAGAGGTAAAAATAACTAAACTATTTTTTTCAATCAAAATATTCCAGGAAGTTTTGCATATTCTCTTAGTGTTTCTAAACAGCTACGGTTATCTATCTGCGTGACAGGTTAGTTTTCCTATAAATCAACAGGGGTAGAATTTGAAAAAAATTTCTAGAAAATTTAAAAAAAAGATATTCAGTTTAATAACCATTTCATTGTCTTTTTGGTAACCCATGCACAAAATAATGATTATATAAAACAGCAGTGTTCTTTAAGTTTAGGCTAATAGTTGCGTGACAAAATTTTAAAAACATACCCTAAAATTTTATAGTGAAATGCATATATAATAGCCAGTAAATGGTAAAGTTTTACTTCAAAACCCGCCATTTACACAAATTTGCGCTTCCGCATTTCATCCTTACTCTCAACATTATCTTCCTCCATTTTACATACAAAAATCAAATACAAAAAGAAGCGGCAAAAACCTGCTGGCTCTTTATAACCACTTAATTTGACTTAATATCCAACTTTCAAACACAAATATTTACTGGTAGATAAATTGACAACTTACAAGCAAAGGAATATTCTCAAGAATGGCTCCCGCAAATTGAAAAGTTCTATTTTCAACAGGTGGGCATATCTGATTAGATTTAAAATATATATTTTTGAAATTTTTGATCTGACTGTTATCTACACCTAGATGGTTTTCAGTCAAACAAACAAGGAGCATAAACACAATAGTGGAAGCTTCAGTCTTATTTAAAACATGTAAAACAGTCATCATCTCTGCAAATAGCTTACACATGTCTTTTTTACCAATGTCTAACCGTTTGGATTTTTCTAAAGCAATCTTAGCACCAAAAAATATTTTTTGATACAAAATAAATGTTTTATATTCTTATTAAGAATAAAACAAGCGGATAAAAAAGGTCTGTCCTCTCGTAATTTTTTTAAGCTTTTATCATGATGACTCTATACAACAGTAACAAGGAGTTTAAACCCATTAGTGGAAGCTGTATTTTTTTTGGGAGGCTAGACGTTTCTCGTAACCCTAGCCGATCGCCGCGTAAGTCTTAGCCTTAACGATAACGATGGAGATAGAAGCCAGGTTTGCAGACTGGTGCCCATGTGGGATGGACAAAAGACCAGATGATGGTGGTGTATAGAATCCAGAATGTACAGGCTGGTGTCCATTGTGGGATGGACTAAAGACCACATGGTGGTGTATAGAAGCCAGTAAGTACAGACTGGTGAACATGTGGGATGGACATAAGACTGGATGATGGCGGTGTTTAGAAGCCAGTAAGTACAGACTGGTGAACATGTGGGATGGACATAAGACTGGATGATGGCGGTGTTTAGAAGCCAGTAAGTACAGACTGGTGTCCGTGTGGAACTTTAACATCCCAGGAATTGACAATGCTGAACTTTATACTCTTAATCCATCAACGGTGTAAAGGAAACTTAACGTTATTAGCCTTTTGAACCTTAGAAAAATTAGATTAACTCCCCTTGTATGTCCCGATAGGCTGAGTGTTGTCTACCGCCTCCCCTTTTTACATCGCAAAAGTTGAAGAAATATTGGGTTTCAAAAAAGTGTTCAAAAATATTTGGTTCCATCTATATATAAAAACAAATAAAGCAAAATAATTATCGCAGATAAAGGAATTTTAAATTTTAACCTAATTATTCACCATGAACCTATTCAAATAGCCCTGAAACATAGTTCATAACCAATTACCATTAATTATTTTTCCTTGTGGGTTCTGATGAGAACCGGGCAGTGTGGGCGCTGGCTGAGAGGGCGCTAGCTGAGAGGGCCCTGGCTGAGTGCTAGCTTGCTGTTGTATAAAATATGAAAAAAATATTATTAGTTTCCTCACATTACACTAACCTATCGCTAAGAAAATATATAATAAACAATGGTCGTTACCTCTTAATAGGGGACAGTTGGCAGCCTGATGGCCAAACTGCCTGCAAGCGTAGCAGACTCGTGTGCTTGACCTGCGATTTCCACCACCTCGCCTTCCTCCTCCCCTCCCCCCTTGACGGCCACGCGTTCCTTCAACGAAGTTGATATAAACTTTAAGCATTTTCGAATGATACAAAATATCGCTCGCATTCAGCTTTATACGCTTTCATGGGTATGATGTTAAAAAACGAGCCCTTTCATGAACATTTTTACTAATAGATTCATTGTTGTATAGATTAGAGTATATGTAGACCGAGTAGCGTCAATACGCCAAAAATGCCGTCAAAGTAAATTTTTTTAGAAAGGATATGAGTAACGCATTATTGGTTATGGTGCCTCCAACTCAGATCCAGAACTCAATTCTCTACTGGATATTGTTTATTCCACTTATTCACTAATATGTACTCATTGGCTTCTATCCTGTCATCTGTTTACGGCTTTGTACGCATCTTTCGCGGGTACGTCGTGAATATTAAATCAAAAAACGAAAATTTCGAACTTGGTTCTAGGATCAAAATAACCATGGGAATGTGAATCCATTGTTGCACCACTTATCTCCAATAATCGGTTATATAGAACGTCGTACTCACAAAAAGTGCACAAAGCTGAAAACAGATGACCGGGTAGAAGCCAAGAACTGTACGCATTAGACTTTATAAAAAACGACAACTTCAGATCATTCTATAGTCTTTAATTACAGATTATTAAACAGTTTTTAATTTTAATTGAAATTATTTGTTGAGTTTCCGCTGGAAAAAACATCTTCATCTTCTTCTTCTTCGTTTAACGAAGTTTTATTAGGTGTGCTGTCCACACCAGCCTTTTACAAGGAGTGCTTGGGTGGTCAACGGAAGTTTCCTCGGTTGTTTCAGGTGACGACTCAGCGCCACCAGCAGCCACATCAAACATTTCTTCGTTACTTGAAAATTAAGAAAGCAATAGAATATTAATTTTTAAACTTTGACAGTGTTTAAGGCGTATCTAAAAATGCGAACTTGAAATAATTATTTCCAAACATTGTACTTTATGAACGGTTTGACAATAAATAATATTCAAACAAACATCAATCGCCACCAAAATTACTTACTTTTTGATGAAAGAGCTTAATTCCAGTTCATCTGCCTCACCAATTTCGTCGGAAAATTCGGAATCTAAAACTATTATAGGTGCCGGCGAGCTTTGATTTCTGTTCAATAAGGTACATTCAAAATTAAAAATTAGCTATAGAGCAATAAAGCCATTTAGTGGTAGAGAATACATCCGTCGTCCCTTTAAGTGAACAACAATAAGCTTGCCCAATGATTTTATTTGGTTAAGGGGATCCCATATAAGAAAAAATGAAGTGTCAAAGCTAATCAATTGTAACTTATGTAGGCGAAGGATCTATAGGCATAAAAGTGAAATTGAAAACATTACATTTCAGATGATTTAGGTAAATCTGTCTCGTAAATGCCCAGTAAACGAGCGTTTTTCTCCAAATCATCAGAAGGAATTCTATTAAAAAAATAGTAAATAGTTAAATTGCGTGGTCTTAACACAGTTATTTACCTCTTGCCATTTAAAAAACAGAAATTATTATTTTGCAAGGAGTAGCTCCCGATAGACATTATAACATCAGAACTGTTGTCCCATAGCTGATACAATAAAACTTATGTTTTATTGGGGTTGTCATAAATATGAGGAACTTTATTGAACTCCAGGGCATCGCACACTATTTGAGGTGCAATCCGGTTTAAATAACCAAACGTGCGTATCACTGATATCCGGTTTGGATAAATGATGCTTTGTTTAAAAATAAACTTGAAATATATCGTGGCCACTTCTGTGCTGAACATCCAGCAACCCTTTGAATTATATTCCACGGGTGGTATTTCGCCACAAACGTTTTCTCAGCCATTTTAAAAACGTGAAGAAAAACGTGAAATGTAAGGATAAATTAATCAAAAAATTCGTATTACCCTACAATTACACAATTCTTATTCTGAAGATACGTTTTATTTAATGCGTAGCCTGCCGATAATTTAATTTAAATTGCCCATATTGCTTAATTTTAATTCTACTTCAATACTTGCGATAATACTTTAAATTCCCGATTATTACTATTTTAAATTCCCTTTTTACTTCCCCGATAATTACCACTTTAAATTGCCTTTCATTTCCCTAATAATTACTATTTGAAATTCCCTTTCATTCTCCCAATAACTACCATTTAAAATTACTTATTGTAGTTCCAATAAATGATAATTTAATTTTCCGGTAATTTTAAACTTAAACCCTACATTTTATTTTTGGATATTTTAAATCTAATTCCTACATGCAGTCTTGGAAATAAGGATTTTGTTTAGTGAATTAAGGTTCCATTGTTTATAATAAATTTAATGAACAAACGTTCCATTTTTAATAATCTTCATTGGCGAATTTTATTCTTTTAATTTAAGAAATGGTTTCGCAACCATTTCTTGTCCTTCGAACTTCAGAAATGGTTCTTAAGAAACGGTTGACCAGCCATTCCCTTATCTTTTGAACTTAAGAAATGGTTTTCCGGCCAGTTTTTTATCCCTCGGTCTTAAGAAACATTTGACCAGAGTGGTGTGGCGTAGCGGTAAGCGCTTTATTCTCGCAGCAAAATGATCCCGGGTTCAATCCCGGAGTGCGCCACCGGGTCATAAAAAGTGAACAAATCCTTCTGCGTAGTTTTCAAGTTTTCTCCTCGCTTAAAAAAAATTTCCTCGCAGTCTAACACTGTTTCTCCTTTCCATCAAAATTTGTAGAAGTTAACGGTAATAGTTAGTATAGGGCGCTGTCGGTTAGGGACCGTCCATAAACTTCGTTACGCAAAAAAAGCATTTTCTGATCCCACTCGTTCCCCAGTTCACGATTCGTCACGTTTTCTAAGACCCCTCCCCGAAAAATTACGTCACATTTCTTTAACCCCCCACCGCACTATGATTTGTCTTAATTTACAAATTTAATTTGATTAATTTCTCGAGTGATATGCCACCCCACTCAGAAATATTTTGCTCGGCTGAAAATTCAAAGTTCTCTTCCGTAATAAGATTTTTCCCTCTGATTGACCTTTAGAATTTTAATGTCTGGATTAGGAAAGGGTGTTCAAAGCGGTGATGCCAGGTGGGAAAAATGAAAGTTCTTTTTCTAACCCTTAAAATTTCCCTTTTTGGACCAAAATTTCCCTAGTTCAGGGCTGCCAGATTCCGCGCCTAGAACGAAAAGTTTCACTAGAGCCACCGTGCGGAGAAAACGCGAAGCTTGATCTAGGGGAAACAAAAATGGCAGGCCTGAGACCTGTAGCATCAGCGTCAGTGTATGTGACGTTTAAACTTATAATTCAGTGCCAAATGAAAATTCGTACTCGAAATTTCTTGCAATGAATGAACCACAATTTTCAGAAGAGAATATTTTCAACAAGAGTTCCAAGGAAACCTTTACAATTTTGTCGCGCTTTCTAATGTATTTTAGCAATGTATAATGAACTCCATATTGATATAATAGCAAAGGATAATTATTACAAAAACTATATTTAGGCACTGTATAATTAATGCCTTACTTATATACAGTAACATTGCTAATTAATATTGAAATCGTATAAAGAATATCTCCTCAACAAAAGCCGAGATACAACAAACCCCAAAAAATCCTTATTTCTCAGCCTGTTACGGCTACAATGACAGGGAGCCGAACATAAAGAGGTCACACAAAAGACACGTGTCCTTGGAATGACCCATATTAGTTTAAAACACGTTTCCGCACAATTTAAATGAGATCATAGTGTTAAGCAGACGGCATAATGAATTTTAAACGTTTTAGGACGGTCTGAGACAAGGACTAGGCAATATCCCCGTCGGCGTTACAGCGTCACTTTCGGCGAAAATGAGCCGAATAACGATGAAACCGAATTAAAAATAACGATGAAACCGAATTAAAAAATTAAACACCGTTAGCGGAATGCAGTGAGCAACAAAAAATGTCGAGTCCGCACGTTTAATTACCGAAATTCAAAGAATAACAGCGAAAACATGAGAGTAGAGGTATTTTAAGTAAGGTCTCAAACACAGTTATAGAAAAGCCCCGTCATGAGTCCCGAGGAACAAACAATAAGAGCTTTTCCAAGACCTATGGCAAAACGCTGCCAGTAGGTAAAACCAAAAGACGGCGATAACACGAAAAATAGTTTAAATCACTGAAAATTAAGTTTGATTACCGTTAACGGAAGGCTTTAGAAGTCGTTATGTGCAAAAATCAAACGAAGCCAACTCGATCACGCGCTCAGCAAAAAATCCTTATTTCTCAGCCTGTTACGGCTATATTGCGACTCTGGAGCAATGAGATAGATCTCTATGAGAGAGATAGAGTTACAATTCAAATACTCGCGTATGCTTATTTTATTTAACACGTTTAAAAACTATCTTGACAGCTTGTTACACAGATTATAGCAGCAGACGTTAATAAAAAAGTTCTTAGGGTGGCGCCACCCGTATTTGATAAAGATTCATGCTCGATAAAAGGTGTATTGCGAAACGTCGATCTCGAGATCTCACGTTGTGACTCTAGGTTTCATATATATATTCTATCTCATTGCTCTGGAGTAGTTTAAAGAGAGCGAAGGCGAGACGACGACGAAGGCGGAGCTGAGACGACGACGAAGGCGGAGCTGACGACGAAAAAATGCGACGACGAAGGCGGAGCTAATTTTCCGTTTTATGTCTCATAAATGGATGTCCGTAATATTTTGTCCCATCATAGATGGCGACAAAATAAAAATGGTAAGTGTTGAAAACCTAATCACCCTAATATTAACCAGATTAGTTATGTAAACTCTTAAGCCTTGGTCATAACATTAGTATAAAAATTGGTAATACTGTTTTCGTTTTGTTTAGTACCTGTTGCTCTCTCTCTCTTGTCAAAATTGCTACGAGTGTTACGCATATTTTCCAAAAGATCGTACTGAAAAAATTCGAAAAGATCTTCAGTCAAACTTTAAGGCAAATGAATTCACACAGTATGGAATTATAAACGAAAAAAACTCTTGTTGCTTTAAAAAAAGTAATTAAAAAGTGACGAAGATTGGTTTAGAAGTCAACCCTTCTTATCCATTCTTGGGGTGTTCCCCTGACGGTCTAGTCAACGATAATTTGGTCGAAATGAAGTGTCCAGTCATTGGTGAAAAAGGAAACTTAGAAACTGTTCTCAAGAAAACTCCTTACGTAATCAAGAAGGACAGAACATTTTCTTTGAAACCCTAACAAATGTATTATGGGCAAGTGCAACTTAGTTTAGCCCTTTTAGGACTTCAAAGTTGTCATTTTGTAATTTATTCTAAATTGGAAGATGATTGTTTTGTTATTGATGTGCCTAAAGACCAAACATTTATTAACAATCTTTTACCAAGATTACAAATTACTTATTTTAATTACTACATTCCAAATTATTTGAAATGGAATAAAAAGGACAGAATGTAATGACGCAAATAAGGCTGAAGTGATATTTTTAAGTTCCTTTAAAATGTGATAGAATCTTACAAATTTATTGAATAAAATTGTTTTACAAAATTTCACGAGTCTTGGGTGCATTTTTTTTCACGGGTTTTAAAGCGGAAATCTGCTCACGATTCGCCCCTAGAGTTGTACTTGTCCGCACAGTTTAAAAAAAATCCAAGAATGTGCTGCCACCTTTAATTTTTAAGGTTGGTTTATGATCAGACCTTTTTTTTCTACCAGTGCTGGACATAAGTTGCCATCAGAAGAAAATAGGGGAAGTACGTATTCTTAGCTATTTCGCGAGACGTCACTTTATCGGTTTTTTCGCGCCACTGAATATCCGCTTTTTTTGGCGGGAAACCGCGGATGAATACAAGAAACTATTTTCTTCGAAGGTTCGTCTGCTATCCAGCTGAATGCTGATTTTGTTATGGTACCCGACTTCTTGAGTTTACTATGGCCGAGGCTTAACGAGTCACTCGAATTTGGCGAAAATTCTACTTGAATACCTTTAGTTTTGCCTTTAAAACTTGTCTGGCTTTTCTTGTCACTAGTTTCACGATATACTAAATTACACTGGACAGAACTATCCATTTTTAACTCTTAATTGAACGATAACTTTCAATGTCAATCTACCCGGGCGAAAGAAGGACGGAAATCGTCGTCTATACTCTGTAGTTCGGTTTCTCACGGTATGGTGGCGCACCTTCAAAAATTTCTATCGGTTCTCTGCCTATCTCTGATTGGCCAATTTAAAGCGATAGCTTGTTTCTGGGAGAGAAGGACGACTTGCACTAGCTAAAGGTACGAATACGTACTTCCCCTATTTTCTTCTGTTGCCATTTAACAGTTTAGACTTAGAGCAGACGACGGTTTGAAGGCGCGGGCTGTTTATTATTCTAACTTCATGCTGTGAAAGGGTGGTTTGTTTTTGATTATTTAGATGGTCTAAACTGAAATGAAGGTGTAAGATTTACTTATTATATTTGAGAATGTTCGGTCACTCGGGAAAAAAATAAAATAGTATTATATTGAACGCTTGTTTTATACTCTTTTTATTCCAAAATTTTGGTTTGCGGATGTGATCCTACATAGCCACGATATTGAAATGCATTCGTCCTATTTTAGTATTTAATTTAGTTCAGTGACTTACACTTGGTCTTACTGTGTGCTTATTATTATGATAAACCACAAATACAATACATTGATCCTTTATTGACATTGAAAAGAAATAGATTCACCTTTGCGTTTGACTAATTTAGTTTCATAATTGTAATAGCAAATAAACATGTTTGAGCCCAATTCTGCCACACGTAATCAAAGGGACAACTTACTGTTTCCAATATATAAACAAAGTGAACAAATAAACAAATTACTTTCAAAAATATACATACATTTATATCCAATACTCGAAAATACTCCTCCGCGACGGAAGTCGCAAATATAAATACCACGGACTACAACTACTACTTTGACCTGTTAATTTTCATGTTTAAAGTGAAAAATGGTCTCTTCCCAGAATATGTAATAAACTGGTTCCCAAAGGGAAATAATAATATAAGAACACGTGGACACAAATATAACTTCTACCCTGAAAGTTGTAACTCGCGCGTTAGAGACAAGAATGTAAAATTTCAAGGCATAAAATGTTGGAATGAACTAGAAAATCACCACGAAATAATAACATCAATAATGCTTTTTAAATATGCCATGAGCAATCACGTGGACAGAAATTAAGGCAATGAGGCTGGGATTATCTGTAAACAGGCTCTATACTTTTAATCTAAGTTATTATCCATTACTTTTATTTATTAAATTAACTCAGGACATCATTGTAAATTAGGACTCCACCTTAATGATAGTTCCAATAAAAAGCCAATATTATTATTATTATTGTAAAACCTTGCAAGAAGTTCACCGCGGTATCTGATTCTAAAATAGAAACTCAAAATATGCAATGGAAATATATTTTGAAGTCGGTCAGCAATTCCTTTTCATATACTTTCCACTGGAAAAATCTTGCTCCGCGACAATGGCGCTACTTTCACCTAGTGCAGTTTAAGCTAGGTAGTGTCATTTCATCCGTACCAAGCGACTTGTGGATGTGGAACCCTTTAATTATAGTCATTATTATTGTGGGAGGGGTCACGTCCCACCACTGATGCCAAATGCATATTGTGCACCCTCACTGTAGCTGCAGCAAAGAGGAGAGAAAGAATCAGTATCAACGTCTATCAAATGCAGGTGTCTATTAAGCCTAATATCACATCTGCTGAGCCGAGTAAGGCTGTAACAGACCAAATCGTACAATCCGTACATTAAAGCTAGTTAGCGGGCCAGAGAAAACATCTTACTACTATAGAGTCCATTAATTAATTAATAAATAATACGTTACGTCATTTAGTTCTTTTATTCCAACAGTTTTCCATCTAAGTGAGAGACACCCGTATACCGCCAACAAGCCCAAACCATGCCGCACCTAAATGAAAAGTGACTAAGCGCGTATATTCGGGATCAAAGGTCACAAACGGAAAACGACGCCTCGTGGCGGCGTCCGTTACTTGTTCCCCAAACACATTCAAATATGATAATTATACAGAAATATAAAATGTTACAATCGATAATCCTATTAGGCATAACAAATATATAATTATTAAACAAAATAGTAGTAGGTATAAATTAGGAAGTAAAATTTTGTATTTAATTTAAATTTAAAAATTGGTTGATATATATGTTCTGACTAGCTGTTACTGGCGGCGTCGCTCGCGTGTAATAAGAACTTCCATCAAAATGATACAAAGAATGGTTAGATTTAACAGATAAATAATATTTTTGTAGCACCGTAGGAGCAAAGGCACTCAGCGTTGCCCGCTAGCCCGTCGGGACATTTTTTATTACTGTTCACGCGGTCATTATTCCATAAAGAAGGGTTTTTAAGTTTTTGGCCGCCATTTAAAAAGATGGCAACAAATCGAACCCGAAAAACCATTCAGCCCGTCTATAGGTTGCCAGTGTACTAAATATTTGTGAAATCGGTTGAAACGCGCGGGCTTTGTTGCATGGAGAAGTTTTTACATTTTTGGGCGCCATTTTTTAAGATGGCGGCGAATTGGAAAAATCTTTCTTAGTACGCGCCTACTACTTTTAAGTAACGTTCCTGCAAAGTTTCAGCTTTCTAGGGCAAGCGGTTTGGGCTGGGCGTTGATTATCAGTCTGTCAGGACTTTGATTTATATAGATATAGATGGACTAATAATAATAACTAGGCTTTGTCTATGAAGGGATTTCTACACTAAGCCTGTGGCTAGTTTACAGGTGGGTCCCTTTACATTGCATAGAGGGGTGGTGGCTAGCCCCTATGCCACAGCATACTAACTAATGGAAAGGAGAAACCGGGTTAGACCGCGGAGGAAAACTCTTCTCGAGCCTGTATCGCTTGAGATACAAAACGACTTTCTTGGTTGCTTGTGGCATAGGAATTTAGGCTTCTCGTTCGACACTGGCGCATCATGTTTCCTTCGTTGACTCCGCTTCCAGGGCGTTCGGTACATTCCTCATCTAGATATGGTAACGGTACATTGGTATGCAGGTCCTTCCGCGCTGATGCCTCCGATGTGGGTAACTCCTCAGGCGCTTCCAATTGCGGGAAGGTATCCGGCCCCTACCTGGTGGTGATACTGAGGAACCTCTCCTCCGATGTCATAAAGTATGAGGGTTATAAAACAAGAAATATGAACTGATGTATTAAGGCCAAGTTTAGAGTAACGTTAAAAGTAATAATACGTTACGTGCTTTGGTTCTCTTTTATTTCAACGGTTGAAGTCCTTTATCGTATGGGGATGTGTTGTCCATCTAAGTGACCAAGGAGACCCCGGTATACCGCCAAGTCAGCCCAAACCATGCCGCCCCTAACTGATACCGACTAAGCGGGTATATGCGGGATGAAAGGTCACTAATGCCAAATGACGCCATCTCGCTGCATCCGTTACAAGGTCCCTAGCTCAAGACCTGCAAGGACCATCAACAAACTGTTTCGTCAGTTTCAGGCCATCAATATCAAGCCAGAGCTGATACTAAATAGCAGTGATTGTGTCATGCAGGCACCATCTTACCTACCCGTTGGTGATGAGGACGACTAACGTTGGTCCAAAGGAGAGGGTGGTGATGGATTTTTCAGGTGTCTTATGTCTAGGATCCCAAGCCTTTGTTGGGTCTCTTATGTCTAGGATCCCAAGCCTTTGTTGGGTCTCTTATGTCTAGGATCCCAAGCCTAATAAGCGTTGATTCCTCAGCATTCCAACTGTCGAAACCTCTTATTTCTTATATTGCTGAAGTTTATTTTTGACATTAGAAAAGTGATTTCATTTCCCTTCAAGGACTGACAGTGCACGATGACCGCAAATTTCCCTTCCTATGACTTACGAGTTATTAGGGTGGTGGGGGGTCGCTTTGCGGTCATTTCCCAAGAAATTTAGTTATTACTTATTATTTAAAATCGAGATATCTGTTTCTCTCTTAATTCCTCCTTTGAAGGGGCTTCTACCATTCCTCTGGTTTTGGCAATCCTTAACGGGTGATCAGCATCCAGTGGTACTTTTTGTTTCAATGACCCCTAGAAATCATAATAAATTTATAGCTGAAAAAGAACAGATTTTATTTTTACCTTGAAGTTTTCCCTCTGTTCGAAAATGATCCGCATTAATTCCGGAATATATGAATATTTTTTCTTCTCATATATTGGCACAATGTACCACGCCTTCGTTCGCTTACTGTAGGCACGTGTATCTCTGGAATCCACACATTTATGACCGTTATGCTTATTTCACAAACACATAGGCTATAATAAGTATATTAATGAAATTTTACTTTGGCTGTCCATCTTGTCTATAAGCCCGAGGCCTTCCACAGTGCTTGTTGTGGTCTATGGCGGCTAATTTAATCCTTATTTGGTAGCCCCAGTAGCTACATCACAGACAAAAATTACTATGTGATTACGATGGAAACAAAGTTAGACATACCCAAAAGCGATTCTTTTTGGGGCATACATTAGAATTAGACTGTGGTAACTTTCGAGAAAGCCTGTGTGCCTGTAACAAACAAGATTTGCGCGTGATGAATGGTGGTACAGTTCATCTCTCTATGTACTCACGCATACCTAAAGTTTGTGAAGTATCCCATATTTTTCAAGAGGTACTTCCTCATAACTTCGCTTCTTAATTTTAAGAAAGTGGGAGAGTTGGCTTGTAACCAGGGGTGTTTTTCCAGCTGCTCTTCAGTTAAAGGTTCATGGTCGCAATGATTGAACATGCCTATCTCCAAGTGCCACTCATGCTCGTTGATAACATGGTGGAGACAAGTCAACCACAAACTCTATAAATAATTGGATTTCAAATGACCACCTGTTCTTCAAGATTCATTCAAGGTAATCATAGCACAATACCTTCATAGTGAAGATGTCCTTGACAATTTTTGGAGCACCACCAGAAATGATTACGTAGTAGAGGAGCCCAGTGACATAAATCTCTATGTTCTTTAGATTTCAGTCCAATCTACATGAAACACGTTCTGTTTCATTCACTTGATAAAGGGTGTGACAAGAGATTTAAAAATGGAAACATATTTACTTCGTTCAATCTCTTTAATATTATTTTGCCACCATGCCACGTGTCCCACGAGTGTTTTACACCTGGCAAACAAGAATCCTCCTTCCCTACGAATAGTCGCAAATAATTTTTTTTTCATAAATATACCATGCATTCTAAAATCGCCAAACGTTAATGTCGTGCTTCAAACTAACTTAGCTCAGCTGAAATTGCTGAATGAGCATCTGTGACGACTTCCAGCACTTTGACATTGTGTTGGGCGCCAAGCTCCAGAACCTCTTTGGAAGCACCTTTGAAAGCCAGGAGCTCCATGTTCGGGCTTTTCCCTTCAGCGTGTCGAACGTCTTTGTTGGATATAGCTATGATTTTCTTTGATTCAGTATCTGCCAAAGTGTACGTGCAAAACATGGCGGAATGCCCTGGACTGTCCATCCTTCCATCTCCAGCTACTACAAGTTCTTTTCCCGACAATTCTTCGAAAGTTTCTTTTTGTGTCCTCTCCCAGAAAACATCAACAGCTGGCTTCAAAAAATGAAGCTGATAGCTGATGGTGAAAAACAATTTCATGCCCAATTTAATAATAATGATATATGCTCGCTAGCGAGAACTCCCCGGTCTCCATGTCTATACATCGTTTTCTCTAAAGGTGAGAGGGGATGAATTTTATCTAGTCCCTTTATTTTATCATTCTCAAACAAGGCAATAATCATTTTGCATTAGTCCGTGTGCTTTCCAATGTGCTAAGGTTCTACATCACCCAACAACGATCTAAGGCTATAGACTAGTAACGGGACTAGCGGTAGAGGGGTGAAGACGGTGTATCCCTCCCTCTGGTCGCGCTCTTGTATGGACTACTTTGCTCTTAGCTCAGTGTCATCCCCCTACCAGGCGCCTAGAGGGAGGGATACACCGTTTTGAGTGCTTTTAATGGATATTAAAACCGTAACTGAAGTCTCCAGTTTTGTTTTGACTGTACTTCTTCAGTTTTTTACCCAACACCAACGCTATGACAAATTTGTAGTAGAAAAACAGTAAAAAGACATTGCTTTCATTTCAAAAGCATCGGAAAGCTAAAAATTCTTTAACCAATCTCCTTGTCTGTCCCATGAGTCATTAAGTTTATTGGTCCTGACTCTGTAACCCCCCCCCCCTAAATTGCAACCATCCTGTCCTTCTAAAAGTAAAAGGTTTCCCATAGCTTCTCGTATACAAAATAACCAAGTGAATGCTTTTAGCACAACAATAAAAACTTGGGGCAACCAACAAGAGGAGCTGATAAGCCTGACTATAATTATATCGAGGGGATAATCACTATCAGATTTCGTGTTCAAAGGTATTATATGTAAGGATGTTAGCGCTATCAAGTGCACGCCACTTAAAAAGGGAGGGTGAAGTAGAAAATGAAGTGATTTTTTTATTGATTCTTGTCCAAATTATAAGTCCAGTCTTCATAGTGAAACATTTAGGAAATACATCAGAAAAATTTTAAAATTAAAATTAGGCTCAGGTTTTAAGGATAATTTTAAATAAGGACGTCCGACCAATCGCGTAACGCCGTGCCTTTCTGTTAACAAAATTCTCGTGACACGTTCCGTGTTGAATGAAATTTATCACGAGATTTGATAAAATTTGCGCGCGACGTGACAATCGTGGCGCGAGACATGGCGCGTGACACGAGAATTTGGTTAACAAAAAGGCAGGGCGTTACGCGATTGGTCGGACGTCCTTAATTAAAATTATTATTAAAATCTGAACCTAATTTTAATTTTAAAATCACTCGGGAATATTTTCCGAATGTTACACCATACAGACTGGTTTTTTAATTGGTAGAAGAATCGATAAAAAATCACTTCATTTTCTACTTCACCCTCCCTTTAAAGGTTAAGCATAATCCTTATATTGTAGTAAAAGGTACAGCGTCTACAACGATTACTTTTTCCTTATCCATTGGTTATTAGGCACGAAACCAAAAGTGATCACCCCCTTTGATTTTAACGCCAACATGCTAAAATTGCTCGCTTCACTTTTTCCCACAGCCGAATCAGGCATAACCAACACTCTACCATTTCATTTCATTTTAAAACTTGTGTTCTTGAGAGTAGAAGGTGTAACGGCCGGCTACTTCACTCGCCGTATAGTCGCTAAAAGCCGCGCGTCTCCATACTCTCCAACCCTCTATGCCTTTAGGGTGTCCTATTGTCATCTTAGCTGGGTTGGTCCTCGTGACCCTGACCTCCCGGACTAGGATGCCATTAGGCACTAATTGGAGTTTCCGATAATCTACCTAAATTTATGGCTTGATGACTTGGCGGAGAGATGTTAAGAAACTCTCTCCGAATGGTTTTATGACAGGTTGACTGTTGTTCCGAATAATAAATATCAGTTCTATTTCTACCCTCAAAACGAAGAGTCACTTTTCTAATCGTTGTTCGGGTCGGTCCTTGTGTGCTCGAGCCCATGGGCGCCTAGGGTGCCCATGTAGGGCAAATGGTGTCGAGTGCACCGATCGATGTAGCTGCGGTTTGTGGGCAAAAAGGTGCTAGTTTGCACAAACCAGCAAAGACCTAGCACCTCCCCTCCCGCGCCCCAGACCCTCAAATAATTGTGGGAAGAGCAGGGGAGCCAACTCGGGACCTCATCGAAGAATTGGAAAGAGGAAGCGAGGATTCGAATTCTCAAGATGAGGATCCCAAGGAAGATTCTTCCTCAGAAGAACTTCCCGAGCTGGAGGTTAGGTTTTGACTTTTAAAATTAATATAAAATAAGGCCAGTTTGACGGTCCGGGACATTTAGTGTTGCGACCGCCGCATCAAGCGTGGCATAGCGTGAAATTAGCCTAAGTCATTCTTTGTTCATTGGCCAGATTTCTTTAAAGACCATTTTAACATAAGTTTATAAAGCATCCGAGGATAAATATTGCATGCACGCATGATTTGAATGACAGCCCCATTTTTTTAGTTTTCATATGATGTAAAGGACAAAATATAAATTTTATAGCCCACCCCTGCTCCTAAAAAACGTAGGAGTCGCGGTGCCCAGGCAAGACGGCAACCGGCTCTAAAAAGGGTGCGACAAGCGCAAGACCCGGCGATGAGGGGGGCATTTTCGGTTTTGGTAGTGCCTGCCGAGGCAGGGCCGTCTATTAGTGAAATATATCTAGAGCCGTTGATGTACGTATATATATATATATATTTTTTTTAATTACATTCAAAGGTAAACGACATTTTTTGTAGGATGTTATCGACGGTCTAGATATCACCACTAAAGATAGACTTCTCCGAAGATTGGCCAGGTTGATTCCGGAAACGGAAGCCATTTTAGGAGAAAGTAAGACATTTTCTAACTGTCTAATAACAGAGACTTTCCAAGTCTCTTTCCATAGACATTTATAGCTGTGTTCAGTTGGACTTCAGTAGTCCTACTTTCTATGCTATATAACATTCTGACTGAACACGACTATGTATACGGTCTTTGCGTGAAAAAAATGGGATAAGAAGTAGGGGTCTAAAGCCGGTTTACGGGTTAGTGAATATGGCGTTGAAAGGACATACTCCTGGAAACAGCAAGGGGACAGGAAAGGGGGAATGAAATGACGTCACAGGCGAGGACCCTATACTTTAAACGAAGAGGATAGAAAGAAGAGAAGTAGAAGCTAACGGCTTTGACAAGGCATTTTTAGAGTTCTCGCTTTTCGTTTTTAATTTTACACGGAATTATGGAATTATAATTACGGTAAAATTTAAGAGAGGGTTCAAGCGTCTGGCCTTTCCTGGACGCGCGCACGATTTGGAGAGAGAGAAGCTAAAGGTAAATTTAAGAGGGGAAGACAGTGGCCGATTTGGAGAGAAAGAGAGAGGCGAAAGCGATGGCGCGCTGAATGAACAGAAGTTAGAGGGGGAAGTTTAAAATTCCCCGATTACTGTATTTCAACCAATGTGAGGGCAGTGAAAGATACGCCAGCATGCTGCAAAATGCACAAAGCGAGAACTCTCAACCTCAGCCTTCTACACCTCTTCATTATACCCTCCTTGGTTTGAATAAGGTTCCCGAACCTAGGGTAAACGCTCTTTGACCAACCCTAACTAACACGCACACACTTCTACTAAAATCAGTTTCAAACTTCCATGTTTCTTTCATGCAATTTTAGTTGCAAAGCCTAAAATATGAATGGTTGATAATATTCAATGTTTTAATGAAATAGTTTTACGTGAAAACGACGACCCTGGCCTCGGAGACGCACCACAAACACAAACTAGCGATAGATTGAGGGAATGTCCCCCTCCTTCCTCACCCCCCGCGCAGGGGCAACAGTTCTGCCTATGCGGAATCTGTATGCCTATGCCAACAGCGCTTGAGAATGTGTGCTGTCGTACCATCCAGGGCACCATTCAATGCGAAACCCTCAGGCCACAATTTCAATTATTTTGTTTGGAACCAATGGTACTCATATTGACGATGCGCCTCAGGGGCGAGTTAATCCTAGAGAGGAATTTAGACATAGAAACCAAACTTGAGATTTCAAGCTTACGCGAATCTATGTCTATCCCTCTTTGGGTTCCTCGGCCTTGGCAACAGGATGGTTTTGCCAGCCTGTTGTGTAAGGCGTATTCGTGAATCATTTCCAAGCCCCGATGGGGAATACCGAGGGTTCCAACCGGGAAGATTTCCGGGGTAATTGAAAGAGTTGCCTGAGGGGGGGGGAGGTTAAAGAGGGAGATTTATGTAAATATGTTTATAATTTTTCTGTTTGTAAATATGTTTATATTTTTATGTTTTGTAAATATGTTTTAATTTTTGTGTTTTTTTGTAAATATGTTTATACTTTTTATGTTTTGTAAATATGTTTAAAGTTTTTTGTTTTTTGTAAATATGTTTGAAGTTTTTATGTTTTGTAAATATGTTTATAATTTTTTTGTTTTGTAAATATGTTTATAATTTTTATGTTTTGTAAATATGTTTATAATTTCAATGATTTCTTAGTAAACCTTTATTTGAATTCATACAGGTTTTGTAAATTTGTTGCAATAACATTTTTGCCTATAGACTAGTGGCGGTAGAGAGGGGTGTAAACTATGTATCCCTTCCTCTGGGCGCGCATTTATGAGAGTGGATACTTACGCGCTTGGTAGTGGGATTACACTGAGCTAAGAGATAGAAGGGTGTGACGTTTGCATACTTAGAACTGCCATTACGAAATTTTTAAATTAACATCATTCACCATGCTTACTAACAAATCCGGGCAAAGATTCAAATTTTTGGTGCACGAAAGCTGCCCCCCTTTTTTTACCTATATCCTGTCGCAGCCCTCCCCCATCTTTTGTAATGGCATGGCCCATCCGTGGGAACCGCTGCTGGGTAGTTCGGAATTCATAAAGTTGTACCGTTTTTATAGTTTTGAAGAGAATTACAAAATAAGCGTCCTTCCAAATACAAATTTCATTTTCTTTTATAATTTTTCGGAATTTTTTAAAACCCGACGCCCACGCCACAAGACCCCCAACCCCTGATTTTTTTTATTTTACCAGACGCGTACACGATACGGAGAGAGAGAAGCTCGGAGAGAAACCCGTCGCCGAAGCACTGTAGGCACGCACGATTCGCGAAGCGGCTCGAGTATCGGAGTATCGCCGAGATACCGACACCGTAAAACTCAAGCCTCGGCCGCGTAATAATGTAAACAAACTTCTCTGACTTTTTTCTCTCTCGGTTGCGCCGATTGCGCATGTGCGCCACGCTCTTAGAGAGCCACTGGCACTGGTAACGTTTTTGAAAGGGGGGCTGACCATGAACGCTGGATCCAGCGTTCATGGGCTGACGGAGATTTGGTCTCTCCGAGAAACGAATTGAAAGCGCGACGTAGAGAGAGAACTGCCTGCCTGCCGTGCCTGGTATATAGTGAGAGGGGGAGGAGGGAGACGGGCGTCTCGCCCGGAGAGGAGAGAGGAAAGAAATGTAGTTTAAATTTCGCGGGCTTTTTGAATGCAGAGGCATTATATAGTGAATTGATAGAAACTACTTCCCCTTTTCCTCTCTCCCGAGCGAAGGGTCTTTGGGGAGGGGGGAGGGAGGGAGGGAGGTTGGTAGGGGAAAAACACGTTTATTGGGAGAGAGAGCTTTCAGCAAGGAGGATATATAATAGGCCTTTTTAAAAAGTTCCCTGAACAACGATGTAATGGGGGAGGAAAGCGGAGATGGATGGCATTTTTTTCCCTCCCGCGTTTCTGCGCGCGCCCATGTGAAACGTCATTTTTTAAATCGCCTATTATACAGTCTCCTTGGTCTCCGGCCTTCTATCAATTCACGGTAGTAATAGCATGCGCTTGAGGAATTTGTTTTCACGCTATAGGATAGGCAACACCCTATCTCGGTCGGCAGCTTATTCTGTATATACTCTGTTACAACATCGGTTGTCAGCACGCGCAAACCTAGGTCTCTATGCAACCTAGGTTTATGCGTGCTGACAATAGACAAAAAACTTGAGGTTCTTCAGGATTTAAAATATCCGCCAGTTTTTTTAGCTCGGGTGCACGGCCTCTAGGCCTTAGTTTCAAATACGTGTAATAGGCTGTAGGCAATTTCACACGTATTTGAAAATAAGGTCTACCTAGAGGTCCTGCACTGGAGCTAAAAAAACTGGGGGATATTTTCCTGAAGATCCTGAAGTTTTTAGTCTCTTGACAGCACGTACCAAGCTGCTACGTGACATAGAGACGTGGGTTTGCGCGTGCTGAGAACCCATGTTGTAACAGAGTATATACAGAATAAGCTGTCGTCCGAGATAGGGAGTTGCCTATCCTGTAGAGTGAAAAGAATTTCCTCACGCGCATTCTTTATCCATGGTAATAGTTTCAAAAAGAGGGCTAAAAAAATTGGGAATTGAATTTTTGTCCAAAGGAGCCTTTTTATGAACTCCTTCGGTGGAAGGGTAAGAACACACCCTTCGTCTCTACTCCCCCCCCCCCCTGCAAAATATTCTTTTCGCGGGG
>JAEQBA010001141.1:168716-192560 GCA_019434445.1 Phalangium opilio
TTACGAAAAAAGGCGATGATTCTTGCATTAATTTTAGAATTTTCTAGTGAAGGGTTTTTAGTACTCTGTATTAGTCTGCCCCAATTGTGTTATGTAAAAAACAGCTAAAAACGTAACCCTGTTGGTAATGCTATGTGATTAAAATAATTCTTTAATAGCTGGTGAAACAATTGATTCAAACTCATCCTATTAGTTAACATTGAACAGATTTTTTGAACTGAGATTTAGACACTCGTATCCAAATTTAAATAATAATACTTATTAAAATTAATATATTCAAGAGTTTTCTAAATATCAGTTTCGCATCTTCCATTTTTTTCTCTTAAAGCGCTATTTTTTTTTAAATTAAGACGCCCATAACTTTTTTACATTAACAATTTAAACCATTCAAAAACATTAAATTAAATTAATCTAATCTAATATTATCCTGTTACAATATCAAAGATTAGCAAAGATTTTATGTTTAAATATTATCTATTAATATAACCTTTTCTTTCTATAACTTGTCAATAATGTTTACCCGTCCCAATCCGATGCCACTTACAAAAATTGATTTTTAAACTATTTATTAGTTAGGCTTAAAAAAAGCCATATGAACTTATTAATTTGTCCTATAACTAATATCCTACTATTGTTGTATAATTTGTTTTTATAAAGTGTGAAAATTATTTCCCAAATTGTGGTTACCAATATATAGACATTACCCTTGTAATTAAAACAACTAAACCATTTTCCAATTAATATTCCAGTAAGTTTTGCATAATCTCTTCGTGTTTCTCACCAGCTGGGGTAGTCTGTGTGGCAGGTTGCATTGCGTAAATCCAATAGGGGTACAATTTACAAAGCCTTCTAGAATATTTTTTCCCCTAAAATTAATAACCTTTTCATTGTCCCTTTGGTAACCCACGCGCAAAACAATAATTGCCATGTTTTAGCAGCACTGTTTCCAAACTTAAAGTTAAGAGTTGCGTGACAAAATTTTAAAAATAGACCCTCAAAATCTTATATTTAAATGAACATATAATTGCCAGTAAATTGTAATGCTTTCTTTCAACCCCCGCCCCTTTACATAACTAATATAACGAAGATCCGCCCCTTTACATAACTAATATATCGAAGATCAAAATTATTTCGACATAAATACTACAAGAAGTGTATATTTTCAAGTTTGAAACATACAATTTAAAGACTAATTTCGTACAACTACATGCGTATCGTATCAACACGTGCCAGCTGCTAAGCTTCAACAGAAAGATAATTCATCATAGCTATTACCAGTATAATAAAAGACTAAACCTACACAGCTCAAAAATATGATGATCATCATCATTATAAAAAAAACCCGCAACAAGACTTCGATAGACAAATCAAGAAATATATTCAACTTCTCCATCGAAATAACAGACACTTTAGACTGGCGTGTTCAAAGAATGAGAGCGACTTTGGATTAAAAAAAAGCAAAGATATTCAAAGAAATAACCCTCGTATTTGTTGAGTGAGTGTCTATCAGGGGCGCCGATCATTATTTTTCCCAGGGGGGGCTCGGGCCCAAGGCAACACAAGGGAGCTAAGCCAAAAAAATTTATTCCTTATAGGAAAATATGAAATAAAGGATTTTATGGTAGGAAAAAGTCCTCAAATGTAAACCTATTTTAGCTCCAACTGTGATAAAACTCTCAAAAAAATACTTATCAGATATTACTTCGAAAATAAAACTTAATGAAAAACCTATGTGTAAAAATTCCAGAGCGAGCGAAGCGAGCTCCGCAATTTCGCTATCTTTAAATTTTATCTCGATGGAAGAGCTAAATTTTGACAAATTTGGAATTTAACTATACGAAAACTTCGACTTTGTCAAGAGTATAGGATATAAGACTAAGTCAAGAGTATAGGATGTAATGAAATTATAAGATAATATGGGACAGGTTCAAATATATAGCACTTTATAGTAATTATAGGACCTCTGGGCTCCCTGCAATATAAAAAGGGTCCGTTTGGTTCGGACCAAGACTACTGGAAAATTCGGTCGCTCCGTCCTCCGATTTGCGATGCCAAGTGGTTGGTATTAAAACATTTGCGCACCTCCGTTCTGAATATAGTCTTACTACTGCCATATGTATAGTAGAAATTGTTTATTAGCAGTTTAGGATATATATTCTCTATAGATGTAAATACAGACCTGATCGTAAATAGTGAAATAGACTAAAATAACTCTATTATTTCAACAACAAAAGGCCATTAATATGTTCCTTATAGGGTCAAAAGAGTGAGCGTGGGGGACCAGTCTCGGCCGACTCACAGTGGCACCCAAATGAATCGCAGCTTCCCATAGGGGGCTGAGCCCCCTCTCATTTTTCCCCGTGGGGGCTCAGGCCCCCACTGCCCCCACATGATCGGCGCCCCTGGTGTCTATAGAACGTCAAGCTGTACCAAGGCCAAATAATACGTGTCAATTATTTGGTTTCCCTGCATAGTTATATAACGGCTTGGCAAGCCTTGCCTTCAAGTTCATCAACACAATAGAAGTTCATAACAGATATGAATTCGCTAAAAAAAACTTTTTTGAACAAAAGTTGCTTCAACGTTATTAAAATTTAGAACAGCAATGGTTTGTTACTAAAATTATGTACTTTACTATGTTGGGAGTTTGGGCGCACTCCTGTAAGCCAAGCTTCTGGGCGACAAAGTTTTGAGGGAATTAGGGACTTGTCAGCATGCCTACCCTACAGGAACTGACTACCCCGTGTCCGCGGCTGGTGAAATACCCCAAATCCCCCCTCCTTCACCACCCGATTAAACCTCAAGTACTTCACTCGTAACTCTAAAAAACCCAACTGTGATTAACCGCATAATCACCTTGGACTTCAATTTAAATTTCCATCGAAACGCCTTATGAACGTTATTTTACGGACGTTTGCCAAACAAAACAAGCTCGGTAGAATTAGTAAAATAAAGCTGTCAATTAATGACGTTAAGCAGTAATGCTATCTGAGTTCAAAAGTAATAAATATAAAAAAAAATAAAATGGACTGGAGATGTCGCTACCAAACACAAGGCAATTCATTAAATCTCGGAAGTAAATTGCAGATTCTACATTAACAAAACAAAATCACGCGCGATGGAGCTAGTAAAAAAACTACCGGTTAATGGCATTAACCACTAACGCCATCTTAGTTCAATAGTGAAACTCGAAGCTCCTCGTTAACTGTGAACTAAACTGCAGACTCTACATCAATAAAACAAAACCAAGCGCGATGGAACCAGTAAAAAAAGCTACCAATTAATGACATTAACCACTAACGCCATCTTAGTTCAATAGTGAAACACAAGGCTCCTCATTAACTGTGAACTAAACTGCAGACTCTACATAAATAAAACAAAACCAAGCGCGATGGAACCAGTAAAAAAAGCTACCGATTAATGACATTAACCACTAACGCCATCTTAGTTCAATAGTATGAAATATAGAAAAAAAATAAATCAACTGGATTGAAGATGTCACTAACGAAATACAAGGCGCTTCAGTAACTCTCTAAGCTAAACTGCAGATTCTACACCAACAAATCACTACCCTTTTTAAAAAGCATCTTTAAGTATATTAGCACTATTTTAACAAACTCCCCTTTCCCTTTTTTATACCTAAAAAAATTTAACATTAAAATCCATGCTTACTATTTTTCTCGCTATTATATATTCTCAATTTTACAGTCCTAGGATTAAATGTGTATAAATAATTTTTCAACATTGAATTATTCACTTGAGAGATTAACAAAATGATTATTGGTGCTCTAACGTTAACGTTGAACTTTTCACACTTTTTAAATCCAACCTTCACGTATGACTGTCTTTCAACATTTTTTAATCCATCTCATGTATTCATAGTGAAACTTACATTTTAGATTCAGTTAAAATTAATTATAGTTATTCATAGCTTTTCCCTGTTAAGGTCTATTTTTTGCCAGTTAGGACGCAATCACTAATTATTCTTAAAAGGCTTTCGTGTGTCAAAAATTATTTTCCTTATAAAGTTATGAATGAAACCCTTTAAAAAAATACGCAACTATTAGCTTTAAACGTGAAAAACAAAATTTTTATTTTCTGGAAAATTATTATAATGAATACCATAAATAAATAACAACCAGGGAAATATAATTCCAAATTGCATGCTATAAATAAACGTAGCAATTATCAAACCAAATGTGTTTTTAAAATAAATCTTTAGCACTTTCCAATAAATTAATCATGCGTGTTTAAACCTTGACAAAAAGTTTAACCAAAATATTCTTAAAGCAATTTATTGTTTTAATGATTTCAAAGTAATTATTGAACAGCCATAACTTTAAAAAATTGCAATTTATATTTTAAATAAATAATATTATTAACCCTAACTTTTGTCATCAATAAACTACTGTAACTCTCATTTGACTTAATTTATCTAAGGTAAATTAGTTACCATTTGTTTCATAAATACTAGTAAATAATTTGTTGATCCTATTATTTCCTATATTCAATGATAAATCTAAGCACAGTTCCATTGCCAGACTCCCCTAGTACACTGGCTAATCATTTATCATCTACCCCAATGGCTAAATCCAATTAAGATTGCACTTAAAGGTTACGTCGGCGCCGTTTATTACCGATCTGGAACGCTAGATGGCGCCAGGAGAAGACAGTGTTGTATAGGATTTCCAAAAAAGTCCATACCCCACGATTGGCTGAATTATATGACGTCATACAAAGACCCTATTCTGGACTGTCCAATACAATATCAATCATGGCTTGCTAGAACCCGCGCGTAGGGCGTCCGTTTAGGGTATATTGTCGCGTCTTTTTCTTTCAGGATTCGGTTTCATCCGGTTTTCGCAACGGTTTTCTAAGTTTGAAATTCATTCTAACTTTGCTGTCGTAGAGAGCTGTACTAGACTAGTTCGTTACGATTTGAATATAAAGTTGACACGAATTTGTTGCTGTTTTTATAATTTTATGTTACATTTATTATAATTTTCATAACATAATTTAAGAATTAATAGTACTAGTAACTGAAATATTAGAAAATATTTTGTAGTTTAGGAAAATATCACAGTGAGTGAAACGTTTGTTTTGACCAAGGCTTAGGAAACTTTCAAATTTTGGCTTTGGAAATTCATTTATAAGTAAAGATACTATGGCAACTAAAGGTAAAAAATTTAACTAAACCAATTACTGTCTGACAAATTAGAAATCCATTATGTTTTGCAGAACCTATCCATAGAATTAAGCTTAGTAAAGCAGTTTTTGAAAGATGGACAACGGAGAAGAATCGGTGGGGTATGGAAATAGGATCACAAAATGATAAATTTGTGACATTCCTGCTTGACAAACTGCAGTAAGTTTTTGAGGCCCCCAACCCTCTTTTTCACAGTAATTATTATGCTGTTGGCTAATATATATTTATATGTTTATTGAAAACAAGCCAGGGGGAAATGTGTCATAAATGGACCCAAAGTGTGTTTGATACCACTGAGAAAATTACTCAAACTGACCCCATTACCACATTTGAGATGATGACATCTCCAGGGTTTCCTCCTCAAAGACATTTTCGGCGTGTGACACCAAAAGGTAGATATTCAATGCTTTATTCACCTAACTAAGCCCGGGAGTTTATTTTTTCTTTTATTTGCAGATAAACCAGAGACTCCTACCTATAAGAGGCTAGGTTTGGCTATGGAGTCACCATTGGCTAATACGCCTGTTAAAAGAACTCCAACAAAACGGGCAAAACGTACCTTATTTGAAGTGGAAATGGAAGAGGAGGAAGAGCTTGAAAAGTAAACATGCCCTTTTCATTTGTGTTAAACTTAAAACAATCCTACAGTCTTGGTTCTTTCTAATTTGGGCAACCTTAATTCAGGGAGGAAGATGGAGATGAAATGGAAAGAGACGCTGATGAAGTAGAGCAGGAGGCATTGGGAGACGAACTTGAAAATCTAGAGTAATATTTTTTGGAATATTGTTTAATTAATTTGTTAGAAATTTTCCTAAATCTCCGCAAACACTTATAGTAATGAAGGAGAATGTGATGATCTCAATTTTGAAAATGATTTTACGGAAGATGACGATAAAGATGCTGATTATGAAGAATTAATAATTGAGTACAATGAAGTAAGTTCTCCCACTTTAATTCTTCAATCTTCTTATAATTGCAAATTAATACTTATATGTTACTCTTTTTGGCCTGTGCCGCAAAAACCTAAACATCTAACGGCTGAAGAAATAATAAGGGAACCTATGTGTTTTGTGTTTACTCCTTTTCTGACATCTCTTGTTCAAAAAGCTTTTGGAACAAAGTGCCAATATTGCAAATCAGCCATCACCTACAAAGTTCATAGGCGAGCTACCGCCTTCATTTATACGTGGAATTGTTGCGAAGGATCAGGTGGAAAACATGCAAAGGTAATTAGTAGATTTCCATTGTTTTCTTTCAATCACAAATGCCTAAGGTATATCTCAACTCTTATAGGGCAAATGGGAAAGCCAACCGAATTTTCACGGCCTCTATGCTGGAAATTTATCACTTGCAAGTTCTATAGTTCTCTCTGGTAACCAGTACGGAAAAGTGGCGTTATTGATGCAACATTCCAATGTACATTTTTTGGAAAAGACACCTTTTTCAGGTAATTCAGTCTTTTTCTTTATGGTGCTGGGACCCCATTCTGTAACGTCCATTCAGAGAAGCTACTCTGTTAGAACCCTATCCTATTATAAGGAGAGAAATACTCCATAGAGTACTTTCATTTTGCCTATATACAGAATTTTCAAATTAATATTTTTCATCATGCCTACAAACATATCCCTAGTAAAGATTCTGGCCAAAAACAATTCTTCCCTTTTTTTATTATGATCTACATCCTGTCACAGCCCTCCTCCTCTTTTGCTGTTTATAGTTTTGAAGAGAATTGCAAAATAAGCGTCCTTCCAAATAGAAATTTCAATTTTCTTTTATAGTTTTTCGTAAATTTTTAAAAACAATGGCTTACGCCCACGTTTCCGTTTTTCTAGTGGGTATCAATGTACCGCAGGGTTTGTACACGACCTGGAAAAGTCTGGGAAATTGAAAATAGGCCTAAAAAGTCCGGGGAAAATATTTTTGAATTAAAAGTCAGGTAATAGTCAGGGAAAAATATTTTTGAAGTAAAAGTCAGGTAATAGTGAGGGGAAATTGGAAGTAGTAATGGATAGGCGGGTACACTAGCCATACAGTAACCTCAAAATCGCTGTAGGCTGTAGGCAATTTCACACGTATTTGAAACTAAGGTCTAGAGTAGGCCTGTGCGGGTAGTGATTTTTGGGTTTCGGGTCGGGTACGGGTAGTTGAAAAAACTTCCAATCGGGTATCGGGTCAATTAGGCCTAGCTAAACTACCATTAGTCGGGTGCTTTTCGGGTAGCAAAAAATCATATCGGGTACTTATCGGGATGAAATACTTTTTTTTGTGAAAAAAATAAGTGTCATGAAAGACTTGGATACCATTATGGCGAAAAGTACAAAAATAAGACGCTAAAGGTGGAATTCATAAACGTCGGACGCAACGCAATTTAGTACAGGCAAAGGCAGGGCGTCCTGCGCAAAAGGCGGAAGTTTGCGCACGACGCCCTGCCTTTGCCTGTACTAAATTGCGCTGCGTCCGACGTTTATAAATTCCACCTTTAAGCTATTAGCGAGGATTGAAATAATGAATAATACTGAGCATTGTGGAAAAGTTTACTCAAACTTAAGTTCTTCTAAGTTCAAGAAACTTTGCCAAACCAATACCCGATTGTCCTAAGCCTTGTCACGGGTAATGAGCGGGAAAATTTAAATATTCGAAAAAACTTAAGCAATTAAGTTTTCGGGTATCGGGTCGGGTACCCGACCCGATACCCGACCGGGTAATTTTCGGATACCGGGTACTCGCACAGGCCTAGTCTAGAGTTCCTGCACTGGAGCTAAAAAAACTGGGGGATATTTTCCTGAAGATCCTGAAGTTTTTAGTCTTTTAGGACCGGCAGACTAAGCCCCCCCCCTCATTTTTTGACAGCCACGCTTTTGATGGAATCTGATGGGGTACAACTTCAATATTTTTGGTCTCAGGCTCTAAACCCAGTGACACACTGAGACATTTCGTGAATTTCAAGGTCGTCCGCCAAACACCAATGTATCTCTTGTGTGTAAAATTTATATGCTATTTGGCTTGAAAGGCCAATTTTTCAGTCTGCAAGTGGCTTTACTAATTTATAGCGTATATTTATTTAGACTGTATTAACTTATATGATTAAAAAGGCCTAATTTAAATGAAATAGTATAATTTTAATTGCAACTAGCCTTTTTTAATCATATACATATTATATTAAAACCGTTTCTACAATCGGAAAAAACCTGATAAATACTACATCGTTGATTTTGGGTCGCCACTCACTGTTCTTGTGACGGCCTCTAAGGGACAGATATTATTTATTCTAACCGTTTCATATAACACCACCATTTATAAAAGCGGTAATATTACGTCATGACAATTAATTTCACATGTCACAGCTAAAAACTGTCGATTCTTATCAGGGGCGTCAACTTCATTATCTTAACACATTTTCTTTACTTTTTATTTCGGCTGACATTTTTACCATAACTTCGTTGTTATGGCAAAAATTATTTATTTTTAGCTTCAAAAAATGTCAGCCGAAATAAAAAGTAAAGAAAATGTGTTAAGATAATGAAGTTGACGCCCCTGATAAGAATCGACAGTTTTTAGCTGTGACATGTGAAATTAATTGTCATGACGTAATATTACCGCTTTAACAGTTGGTGCTGTCATGACATGTGATATTAATTGTCATGACGCAATGTTACCGCTTTAATAAATGGTGGTGTTATATGAAACGGTTAGAATAAATAATATCTGTCCCTTAGAGGCCGTCACAAGAACAGTGAGTGGCGACCCAAAATCAACGATGTAGTATATATCAGGTTTTTTCCGATTGTAGAAACGGTTTTAATATAATATGTATATGATTAAAAAAGGCTAGTTGCAATTAAAATTATACTATTTCATTTAAATTAGGCCTTTTTAATCATATAAGTTAATACAAACTAAATAAATATACGCTATAAATTAGTAAAGCCACTTGCAGACTGAAAATTTGGCCTTTCAAGCCAAATAGCATATAAATTTTACACACAAGAGATACATTGGTGTTTGGCGGACGACCTTGAAATTCACGAAATGTCTCAGTGTGTCACTGGGTTTAGAGCCTGAGACCAAAAATATTGAAGTTGTACCCCATCAGATTCCATCAAAAGCGGGCTGTCAAAAAATGATGAGGGGGGGCTTAGTCTCCCGGTCCTTTTTTAAAATTGGCCTTTACATAAAATCCCTATGTTGCTGGGGGAGGAAAGCAGGGCCGAAGGGTGTTCATCCCTCTCGCGAAAAGAATATTTTGCAGGGGGGGAGTAGAGACGAAGGGTGTTCTTACCCTTCCACCGAAGGAGTTCATAAAAAGGCTCCTTTTGACAAAAATTCAATTCCCAATTTTTTTAACCCTCTTTTTGAAACTATTACCCTGGATAAAGAATGCGCGCGAGGAAATTCTTTTCACTCTACAGGATAGGCAACTCCCTATCTCGGACGACAGCTTATTCTGTATATACTCTGTTACAACATGGGTTCTCAGCACGCGCAAATCCACGTCTCTATGTGACGTAGCAGCTTGGTACGTGCTGTCAAGAGACTAAAAACTTCAGGATCTTCAGGAAAATATCCCCCAGTTTTTTTAGCTCCAGTGCAGGACCTCTAGGTAGACCTTATTTTCAAATACGTGTGAAATTGCCTACAGCCTATTACACGTATTTGAAACTAAGGCCTAGAGGCCCGTGCACCCGAGCTAAAAAAACTGGCGGATATTTTAAATCCTGAAGAACCTCAAGTTTTTTGTCTATTGTCAGCACGCATAAACCTAGGTTGCATAGAGACCTAGGTTTGCGCGTGCTGACAACCGATGTTGTAACAGAGTATATACAGAATAAGCTGCCGTCCGAGATAGGGTGTTGCCTATCCTATAGCGTGAAAACAAATTTCCTCAAGCGCATGCTATTACTACCATGAATTGATAGAAGGCCGGAGACCAAGGAGACTGTATAATAGGCGATTTAAAAAATGACGTTTCACATGGGGCGCGCGCAGAAACGCGGGAGGGAAAAATGCCATCCATCTCCGCTTTCCTCCCCCATTACATCGTTTGTACAGGGAACTTTTTAAAAAGGCCTATTATATATCCTCCTTGCTGAAAGCTCTCTCTCCCAATAAACGTGTTTTTCCCCTACCAACCTCCCTCCCTCCCTCCCCCCCTCCCCAAAGACCCTTCGCTCGGGAGAGAGGAAAGGGGAAGTAGTTTCTATCAATTCACTATGCCTCTGCATTCAAAAAGCCCGCGAAATTTAAACTACATTTCTTTCCTCTCTCTCTCCTCTCCGGGCGAGACGCCCGTCTCCCTCCTCCCCCTCTCACTATATACCAGGCACGGCAGGCAGTTCTCTCTCTACGTCACGCTTTCAATTCGTTTCTCGGAGAGACCAAATTCTCCGTCAGCCCCCCCTTTCAAAAACGTTACCAGTGCCAGCACGGAGCTTCTATTAACAGGGAGAGGAAACTTCCTTCCCCTCAAGTACTGTAAAGGCCCTTAGGAAACGTAGACACTATTTGTCCATAAAAAGGGGCACATTTTTAATCCCCCCCTCGGTTTTCACTGGTAAAAAATTGGAGCCTAGGTAAACAACAAAGATGGCCGCCTTCACTCGTTCGTAGAAAGACATAAGCCTCGGACTTTTTAATGTTTAATTGCTATAATAATTGGTACAATTTTAAAAATTAAAATGGATTGCGATTACAATCAGTTAGTTTGTAAAAAGGGGAAGAAGAAGAAATGTGTTTACGGAAGCTGTAGAAGCGATTCACGATATAAATCGTCCTTTTATGGCCAGGAATTAAAGTTTATAGTCCGTACCTTTTTAGTCTTAGCAGGGAGAGAGGCTTTTGTCTCCATTTGTATAGTCACAAAACCTTTATTTTCAACATAATCACGGAGCTTAATATAATCTGGATTTGTTCAGAGCACAACGGAGCTACACGACCACGTTCAACGTCTTCAAACTTTCAACGGCGGTCGGTAAGCCTTGTCTACAAGCAGGGGTCGCGTTCCTCCAACTTCCTTACGACAAGAAAATGACGTCAGACTTTGTTTACTTCGGCTCAGTGTGCGCGCGAGGAATGAAAACGGTGCGCAGAACCGAGGTACGCTAAGAGCGAGGGGGAAGAGACCGAGTTTCCTCTCCCTGTAATAGAAGCTCCGTGGTGCCAGTGGCTCTCTAAGAGCGTGGCGCACATGCGCAATCGGCGCAACCGAGAGAGAAAAAAGTCAGAGAAGTTTGTTTACATTATTACGCGGCCGAGGCTTGAGTTTTACGGTGTCGGTATCTCGGCGATACTCCGATACTCGAGCCGCTTCGCGAATCGTGCGTGCCTACAGTGCTTCGGCGACGGGTTTCTCTCCGAGCTTCTCTCTCTCCGTATCGTGTACGCGTCTGGTAAAATAAAAAAATCAGAGGTTGGGGGGGGGGTCTTGTGGCGTGGGCGTCGGGTTTTAAAAAATTCCAAAAATTATAAAAGAAAATGAAATTTGTATTTGGAAGGACGCTTATTTTGTAATTCTCTTCAAAACTATAAAAACGGTACAACTTTATGAATTCCGAACTACCCAGCAGCGGTTCCCACGGATGGGCCATGCCATTACAAAAGATGGGGGAGGGCTGCGACAGGATATAGGTAAAAAAAGGGGGGGCAGCTTTCGTGCACCTAAAAATTTGAATCTTTGCCCGGGATTTGTTAGTAAGCATGGTGAATGATGTTAATTTAAAAATTTCGTAATGGCAGTTCTAAGTATGCAAACGTCACACCCTTCTATCTCTTAGCTCAGTGTAATCCCACTACCAAGCGCGTAAGTATCCACTCTCATAAATGCGCGCCCAGAGGAAGGGATACATAGTTTACACCCCCTCTCTACCGCCACTAGTCTATAGGCAAAAATGTTATTTATATAAGTGAATTGCAACAAATTTACAAAACCTGTATGAATTCAAATAAAGGTTTACTAAGAAATCATTGAAATTATAAACATATTTACAAAACATAAAAATTATAAACATATTTACAAAACATAAAAACTTCGAACATATTTACAAAACATAAAAACTTTAAACATATTTACAAAACATAAAAACTTTAAACATATTTACAAAACATAAAAAGTATAAACATATTTACAAAACATAAAAATTATAAACATATTTACAAAACATAAAAATTATAAACATATTTACAAAACAGAAAAATTATAAACATATTTACAAAACAGAAAAATTATAAACATATTTACATAAATCTCCCTCTTTAACCTCCCCCCCCTCAGGCAACTCTTTCAATTACCCCGGAAATCTTCCCGGTTGGAACCCTCGGTATTCCCCATCGGGGCTTGGAAATGATTCACGAATACGCCTTACACAACAGGCTGGCAAAACCATCCTGTTGCCAAGGCCGAGGAACCCAAAGAGGGATAGACATAGATTCGCGTAAGCTTGAAATCTATGTCTAAATTCCTCTCTAGGATTAACTCGCCCCTGAGGCGCATCGTCAATATGAGTACCATTGGTTCCAAACAAAATAATTGAAATTGTGGCCTGAGGGTTTCGCATTGAATGGTGCCCTGGATGGTACGACAGCACACATTCTCAAGCGCTGTTGGCATAGGCATACAGATTCCGCATAGGCAGAACTGTTGCCCCTGCGCGGGGGGTGAGGAAGGAGGGGGACATTCCCTCAATCTATCGCTAGTTTGTGTTTGTGGTGCGTCTCCGAGGCCAGGGTCGTCGTTTTCACGTAAAACTATTTCATTAAAACATTGAATATTATCAACCATTCATATTTTAGGCTTTGCAACTAAAATTGCATGAAAGAAACATGGAAGTTTGAAACTGATTTTAGTAGAAGTGTGTGCGTGTTAGTTAGGGTTGGTCAAAGAGCGTTTACCCTAGGTTCGGGAACCTTATTCAAACCAAGGAGGGTATAATGAAGAGGTGTAGAAGGCTGAGGTTGAGAGTTCTCGCTTTGTGCATTTTGCAGCATGCTGGCGTATCTTTCACTGCCCTCACATTGGTTGAAATACAGTAATCGGGGAATTTTAAACTTCCCCCTAACTTCTGTTCATTCAGCGCGCCATCGCTTTCGCCTCTCTCTTTCTCTCCAAATCGGCCACTGTCTTCCCCTCTTAAATTTACCTTTAGCTTCTCTCTCTCCAAATCGTGCGCGCGTCCAGGAAAGGCCAGACGCTTGAACCCTCTCTTAAATTTTACCGTAATTATAATTCCATAATTCCGTGTAAAATTAAAAACGAAAAGCGAGAACTCTAAAAATGCCTTGTCAAAGCCGTTAGCTTCTACTTCTCTTCTTTCTATCCTCTTCGTTTAAAGTATAGGGTCCTCGCCTGTGACGTCATTTCATTCCCCCTTTCCTGTCCCCTTGCTGTTTCCAGGAGTATGTCCTTTCAACGCCATATTCACTAACCCGTAAACCGGCTTTAGACCCCTACTTCTTATCCCATTTTTTTCACGCAAAGACCGTATACATAGTCGTGTTCAGTCAGAATGTTATATAGCATAGAAAGTAGGACTACTGAAGTCCAACTGAACACAGCTATAAATGTCTATGGAAAGAGACTTGGAAAGTCTCTGTTATTAGACAGTTAGAAAATGTCTTACTTTCTCCTAAAATGGCTTCCGTTTCCGGAATCAACCTGGCCAATCTTCGGAGAAGTCTATCTTTAGTGGTGATATCTAGACCGTCGATAACATCCTACAAAAAATGTCGTTTACCTTTGAATGTAATTCAAAAAAAAAATATATATATATATATACGTACATCAACGGCTCTAGATATATTTTCACTAATAGACGGCCCTGCCTCGGCAGGCACTACCAAAACCGAAAATGCCCCCCTCATCGCCGGGTCTTGCGCTTGTCGCACCCTTTTTAGAGCCGGTTGCCGTCTTGCCTGGGCACCGCGACTCCTACGTTTTTTAGGAGCAGGGGTGGGCTATAAAATTTATATTTTGTCCTTTACATCATATGAAAACTAAAAAAATGGGGCTGTCATTCAAATCATGCGTGCATGCAATATTTATCCTCGGATGCTTTATAAACTTATGTTAAAATGGTCTTTAAAGAAATCTGGCCAATGAACAAAGAATGACTTAGGCTAATTTCACGCTATGCCACGCTTGATGCGGCGGTCGCAACACTAAATGTCCCGGACCGTCAAACTGGCCTTATTTTATATTAATTTTAAAAAGTCAAAACCTAACCTCCAGCTCGGGAAGTTCTTCTGAGGAAGAATCTTCCTTGGGATCCTCATCTTGAGAATTCGAATCCTCGCTTCCTCTTTCCAATTCTTCGATGAGGTCCCGAGTTGGCTCCCCTGCTCTTCCCACAATTATTTGAGGGTCTGGGGCGCGGGAGGTGCTAGGTCTTTGCTGGTTTGTGCAAACTAGCACCTTTTTGCCCACAAACCCGCAGCTACATCGATCGGTGCACTCGACACCATTTGCCCTACATGGGCACCCTAGGCGCCCATGGGCTCGAGCACACACGGACCGACACGAACAACAATTAGAAAAGGGGTCGGCTGAACCCGATTTCATTGCAATTGGGAAGTCTTCCATATTTTTGAACCTTTGTAACGTTGCCCGGATATGTACGTTACAGGTCTCTCTACGAGCGCGATTTTAAGTAGCGAATGTAGGAGATGTTAAAAAGTGACTCTTCGTTTTGAGGGTAGAAATAGAACTGATATTTTATTATTCGGAACAACAGTCAACCTGTCATAAAACCATTCGGAGAGAGTTTCTTAACATCTCTCCGCCAAGTCATCAAGCCATAAATTTAGGTAGATTATCGGAAACTCCAATTAGTGCCTAATGGCATCCTAGTCCGGGAGGTCAGGGTCACGAGGACCACCCCAGCTAAGATGACAATAGGACACCCTAAAGGCATAGAGGGTTGGAGAGTATGGAGACGCGCGGCTTTTAGCGACTATACGGCGAGTGAAGTAGCCGGCCGTTACACCTTCTACTCTCAAGAACACAAGTTTTAAAATGAAATGAAATGGTAGAGTGTTGGTTATGCCTGATTCGGCTGTGGGAAAAAGTGAAGCGAGCAATTTTAGCATGTTGGCGTTAAAATCAAAGGGGGTGATCACTTTTGGTTTCGTGCCTAATAACCAATGGATAAGGAAAAAGTAATCGTTGTAGACGCTGTACCTTTTACTACAATATAAGGATTATGCTTAACCTTTAAAGGGAGGGTGAAGTAGAAAATGAAGTGATTTTTTATCGATTCTTCTACCAATTAAAAAACCAGTCTGTATGGTGTAACATTCGGAAAATATTCCCGAGTGATTTTAAAATTAAAATTAGGTTCAGATTTTAATAATAATTTTAATTAAGGACGTCCGACCAATCGCGTAACGCCCTGCCTTTTTGTTAACCAAATTCTCGTGTCACGCGCCATGTCTCGCGCCACGATTGTCACGTCGCGCGCAAATTTTATCAAATCTCGTGATAAATTTCATTCAACACGGAACGTGTCACGAGAATTTTGTTAACAGAAAGGCACGGCGTTACGCGATTGGTCGGACGTCCTTATTTAAAATTATCCTTAAAACCTGAGCCTAATTTTAATTTTAAAATTTTTCTGATGTATTTCCTAAATGTTTCACTATGAAGACTGGACTTATAATTTGGACAAGAATCAATAAAAAAATCACTTCATTTTCTACTTCACCCTCCCTTTTTAAGTGGCGTGCACTTGATAGCGCTAACATCCTTACATATAATACCTTTGAACACGAAATCTGATAGTGATTATCCCCTCGATATAATTATAGTCAGGCTTATCAGCTCCTCTTGTTGGTTGCCCCAAGTTTTTATTGTTGTGCTAAAAGCATTCACTTGGTTATTTTGTATACGAGAAGCTATGGGAAACCTTTTACTTTTAGAAGGACAGGATGGTTGCAATTTAGGGGGGGGGGTTACAGAGTCAGGACCAATAAACTTAATGACTCATGGGACAGACAAGGAGATTGGTTAAAGAATTTTTAGCTTTCCGATGCTTTTGAAATGAAAGCAATGTCTTTTTACTGTTTTTCTACTACAAATTTGTCATAGCGTTGGTGTTGGGTAAAAAACTGAAGAAGTACAGTCAAAACAAAACTGGAGACTTCAGTTACGGTTTTAATATCCATTAAAAGCACTCAAAACGGTGTATCCCTCCCTCTAGGCGCCTGGTAGGGGGATGACACTGAGCTAAGAGCAAAGTAGTCCATACAAGAGCGCGACCAGAGGGAGGGATACACCGTCTACACCCCCTCTACCGCTAGTCCCGTTACTAGTCTATAGCCTTAGATCGTTGTTGGGTGATGTACAACCTTAGCACATTGGAAAGCACACGGACTAATGCAAAATGATTATTGCCTTGTTTGAGAATGATAAAATAAAGGGACTAGATAAAATTCATCCCCTCTCACCTTTAGAGAAAACGATGTATAGACATGGAGACCGGGGAGTTCTCGCTAGCGAGCATATATCATTATTATTAAATTGGGCATGAAATTGTTTTTCACCATCAGCTATCAGCTTCATTTTTTGAAGCCAGCTGTTGATGTTTTCTGGGAGAGGACACAAAAAGAAACTTTCGAAGAATTGTCGGGAAAAGAACTTGTAGTAGCTGGAGATGGAAGGATGGACAGTCCAGGGCATTCCGCCATGTTTTGCACGTACACTTTGGCAGATACTGAATCAAAGAAAATCATAGCTATATCCAACAAAGACGTTCGACACGCTGAAGGGAAAAGCCCGAACATGGAGCTCCTGGCTTTCAAAGGTGCTTCCAAAGAGGTTCTGGAGCTTGGCGCCCAACACAATGTCAAAGTGCTGGAAGTCGTCACAGATGCTCATTCAGCAATTTCAGCTGAGCTAAGTTAGTTTGAAGCACGACATTAACGTTTGGCGATTTTAGAATGCATGGTATATTTATGAAAAAAAATTTATTTGCGACTATTCGTAGGGAAGGAGGATTCTTGTTTGCCAGGTGTAAAACACTCGTGGGACACGTGGCATGGTGGCAAAATAATATTAAAGAGATTGAACGAAGTAAATATGTTTCCATTTTTAAATCTCTTGTCACACCCTTTATCAAGTGAATGAAACAGAACGTGTTTCATGTAGATTGGACTGAAATCTAAAGAACATAGAGATTTATGTCACTGGGCTCCTCTACTACGTAATCATTTCTGGTGGTGCTCCAAAAATTGTCAAGGACAGGTCTTCACTATGAAGGTATTGTGCTATGATTACCTTGAATGAATC
Source organism: Phalangium opilio (assembly GCA_019434445.1). NCBI lineage: Eukaryota > Metazoa > Arthropoda > Arachnida > Opiliones > Phalangiidae > Phalangium > Phalangium opilio. Next base: position 186,197 of record JAEQBA010001141.1, read on the forward strand.
TTGAAGAACAGGTGGTCATTTGAAATCCAATTATTTATAGAGTTTGTGGTTGACTTGTCTCCACCATGTTATCAACGAGCATGAGTGGCACTTGGAGATAGGCATGTTCAATCATTGCGACCATGAACCTTTAACTGAAGAGCAGCTGGAAAAACACCCCTGGTTACAAGCCAACTCTCCCACTTTCTTAAAATTAAGAAGCGAAGTTATGAGGAAGTACCTCTTGAAAAATATGGGATACTTCACAAACTTTAGGTATGCGTGAGTACATAGAGAGATGAACTGTACCACCATTCATCACGCGCAAATCTTGTTTGTTACAGGCACACAGGCTTTCTCGAAAGTTACCACAGTCTAATTCTAATGTATGCCCCAAAAAGAATCGCTTTTGGGTATGTCTAACTTTGTTTCCATCGTAATCACATAGTAATTTTTGTCTGTGATGTAGCTACTGGGGCTACCAAATAAGGATTAAATTAGCCGCCATAGACCACAACAAGCACTGTGGAAGGCCTCGGGCTTATAGACAAGATGGACAGCCAAAGTAAAATTTCATTAATATACTTATTATAGCCTATGTGTTTGTGAAATAAGCATAACGGTCATAAATGTGTGGATTCCAGAGATACACGTGCCTACAGTAAACGAACGAAGGCGTGGTACATTGTGCCAATATATGAGAAGAAAAAATATTCATATATTCCGGAATTAATGCGGATCATTTTCGAACAGAGGGAAAACTTCAAGGTAAAAATAATTTCTAGGGGTCATTGAAACAAAAAGTACCACTGGATGCTGATCACCCGTTAAGGATTGCCAAAACCAGAGGAATGGTAGAAGCCCCTTCAAAGGAGGAATTAAGAGAGAAACAGATATCTCGATTTTAAATAATAAGTAATAACTAAATTTCTTGGGAAATGACCGCAAAGCGACCCCCCACCACCCTAATAACTCGTAAGTCATAGGAAGGGAAATTTGCGGTCATCGTGCACTGTCAGTCCTTGAAGGGAAATGAAATCACTTTTCTAATGTCAAAAATAAACTTCAGCAATATACGAAATAAGAGGTTTCGACAGTTGGAATGCTGAGGAATCAACGCTTATTAGGCTTGGGATCCTAGACATAAGAGACCCAACAAAGGCTTGGGATCCTAGACATAAGAGACCCAACAAAGGCTTGGGATCCTAGACATAAGAGACCCAACAAAGGCTTGGGATCCTAGACATAAGACCCCTGAAAAATCCATCACCACCCTCTTCTTTGGACCAACGTTAGTCGTCCTCATCACCAACGGGTAGGTAAGATGGTGCCTGCATGACACAATCACTGCTATTTAGTATCAGCTCTGGCTTGATATTGATGGCCTGAAACTGACGAAACAGTTTGTTGATGGTCCTTGCAGGTCTTGAGCTAGGGACCTTGTAATGGATGCAGCGAGATGGCGTCATTTGGCATTAGTGACCTTTCATCCCGCATATACCCGCTTAGTCGGTATCAGTTAGGGGCGGCATGGTTTGGGCTGACTTGGCGGTATACCGGTGTCTCCTTGGTCACTTAGATGGACAACACATCCCCATACGATAAAGGACTTCAACCGTTGAAATAAAAGAGAACCAAAGCACGTAACGTATTATTACTTTTAACGTTACTCTAAACTTGGCCTTAATACATCAGTTCATATTTCTTGTTTTATAACCCTCATACTTTATGACATCGGAGGAGAGGTTCCTCAGTATCACCACCATGAAGGGGCCGGATACCTTCCCGCAATTGGAAGCGCCTGAGGAGTTACCCACATCGGAGGCATCAGCGCGGAAGGACCTGCATACCAATGTACCGTTACCATATCTAGATGAGGAATGTACCGAACGCCCTGGAAGCGGAGTCAACGAAGAAAACATGATGCGCCAGTGTCGAACGAGAAGCCTAAATTCCTGTGCCACAAGCAACCAAGAAAGTCGTTTTGTATCTCAAGCGATACAGGCTCGAGAAGAGACGCTGTAAAGGAGTTTTCCTCCGCGGTCTAACCCGGTTTCTCCTTTCCATTAGTTAGTATGCTGTGGCATAGGGGCTAGCCACCACCCCTCTATGCAATGTAAAGGGACCCACCTGTAAACTAGCCACAGGCTTAGTGTAGAAATCCCTTCATAGACAAAGCCTAGTTATTATTATTAGTCCATCTATATCTATATAAATCAAAGTCCTGACAGACTGATAATCAACGCCCAGCCCAAACCGCTTGCCCTAGAAAGCTGAAACTTTGCAGGAACGTTACTTAAAAGTAGTAGGCGCGTACTAAGAAAGATTTTTCCAATTCGCCGCCATCTTAAAAAATGGCGCCCACAAATGTAAAAACTTCTCCATGCAACAAAGCCCGCGCGTTTCAACCGATTTCACAAATATTTAGTACACTGGCAACCTATAGACGGGCTGAATGGTTTTTCGGGTTCGATTTGTTGCCATCTTTTTAAATGGCGGCCAAAAACTTAAAAACCCTTCTTTATGGAATAATGACCGCGTGAACAGTAATAAAAAATGTCCCGACGGGCTAGCGGGCAACGCTGAGTGCCTTTGCTCCTACGGTGCTACAAAAATATTATTTATCTGTTAAATCTAACCATTCTTTGTATCATTTTGATGGAAGTTCTTATTACACGCGAGCGACGCCGCCAGTAACAGCTAGTCAGAACATATATATCAACCAATTTTTAAATTTAAATTAAATACAAAATTTTACTTCCTATTTTATACCTACTACTATTTTGTTTAATAATTATATATTTGTTATGCCTAATAGGATTATCGATTGTAACATTTTATATTTCTGTATAATTATCATATTTGAATGTGTTTGGGGAACAAGTAACGGACGCCGCCACGAGGCGTCGTTTTCCGTTTGTGACCTTTGATCCCGAATATACGCGCTTAGTCACTTTTCATTTAGGTGCGGAATGGTTTGGGCTTGTTGGCGGTATACGGGTGTCTCTCACTTAGATGGAAACTGTTGGAATAAAAGAACTAAATGACGTAACGTATTATTTATTAATTAATTAATGGACTCTATAGTAGTAAGATGTTTTCTCTGGCCCGCTAACTAGCTTTAATGTACGGATTGTACGATTTGGTCTGTTACAGCCTTACTCGGCTCAGCAGATGTGATATTAGGCTTAATAGACACCTGCATTTGATAGACGTTGATACTGATTCTTTCTCTCCTCTTTGCTGCAGCTACAGTGAGGGTGCACAATATGCATTTGGCATCAGTGGTGGGACGTGACCCCTCCCACAATAATAATGACTATAATTAAAGGGTTCCACATCCACAAGTCGCTTGGTACGGATGAAATGACACTACCTAGCTTAAACTGCACTAGGTGAAAGTAGCGCCATTGTCGCGGAGCAAGATTTTCCAGTGGAAAGTATATGAAAAGGAATTGCTGACCGACTTCAAAATATATTTCCATTGCATATTTTGAGTTTCTATTTTAGAATCAGATACCGCGGTGAACTTCTTGCAAGGTTTTACAATAATAATAATAATATTGGCTTTTTATTGGAACAATCATTAAGGTGGAGTCCTAATTTACAATGATGTCCAGAGTTAATTTAATAAATAAAAGTAATGGATAATAACTTAGATTAAAAGTATAGAGCCTGTTTACAGATAATCCCAGCCTCATTGCCTCAATTTCTGTGCCACGTGATTGCTCATGGCATCTTTAAAAAGCATTATTGATGTTATTATTTTGTGGTGATTTTCTAGTTCATTCCAACATTTTATGCCTTGAAATTTTACATTCTTGTCTCTAACGCGCGAGTTACAACTTTCAGGGTAGAAGTTATATTTGTTTCCACGTGTTCTTATATTATTATTTCCCTTTTGGAACCAGTTTATTACATATTCTGGGAAGAGACCATTTCTCACTTTAAACATGAAAATTAACAGGTCAAAGTAGTAGTTGTAGTCCGTGGTATTTATATTTGCGACTTCCGTCGCGGAGGAGTATTTTCGAGTATTGGATATAAATGTATGTATATTTTTGAAAGTAATTGGTTTATTTGTTCACTTTGTTTATATATTGGAAACAGTAAGTTGTCCCTTTGATTACGTGTGGCAGAATTGGGCTCAAACATGTTTATTTGCTATTACAATTATGAAACTAAATTAGTCAAACGCAAAGGTGAATCTATTTCTTTTCAATGTCAATAAAGGATCAATGTATTGTATTTGTGGTTTATCATTATAATAAGCACACAGTAAGACCAAGTGTAAGTCACTGAACTAAATTAAATACTTACTAAAATAGGACGAATGCATTTCAATATCGTGGCTATGTAGGATCACATCCGCAAACCAAAATTTTGGAATAAAAAGAGTATAAAACAAGCGTTCAATATAAAACTATTTTATTTTTTTCCCGAGTGACCGAACATTCTCAAATATAATAAGTAAATCTTACACCTTCATTTCAGTTTAGACCATCTAAATAATCAAAAACAAGCCACCCTTTCACAGCATGAAGTTAGAATAATAAACAGCCCGCGCCTTCAAACCTTCGTCTGCTCTAAGTCTAAACTGTTAAATGGCAACTTATGTCCAGCACTGGTAGAAAAAAAGGTCTGATCATAAACCAACCTTAAAAATTAAAGGTGGCAGCACATTCTTGGATTTTTTGAAGCTGTGCGGACAAGTACAACTCTAGGGGCGAATCGTGAGCAGATTTCCGCTTTAAGGACAGAGCTAAAAATAAAATATGCCAAACTACCACACTATACGGAAGGGAAAATCTTTTTAAGACGCGCCAAAAGAGGGGCCCTTTGCATTAAAACTGAATAGCTAAATGTATTCCTGTTATTGTATATGAAATTGCCATCTTTTCCAAAATACTACAAAATTGTATTTCTTTTCCCCCGAAATATTGCCAAATTATTGCTAGTTGTCTTATTTAATGTCATTTTTAACAAAAAAAATTACTATTTTAGTTTCTTAAATTAGGTTAAAGTTAATCACAAAAGATGGTAATCTATATGTTGAATCTTGTGTAAAGGTTAAGAGAAATATCCGTTATGAATAAGATGTTGTTGACACAATGACATTGGAAATGGGGTTCAAAATTAGCCTGAAAGCAACTGGTATATTCTGGTCTGGGTTCATCAGAAATAGACGAACTAAAATCTTTGTCGTGACTTCACACCCTCGTATATCTTACTTCATCAGCTCAAATTAAGATTAAAAATATTGATGTGACGTCCCCTTAGCTACTAACTCTCAGTCTATTGAATGACAAACTATTTCCTTTTCTGCAGCTAGCGGGAATGAGCACTGAAATAAATTAATCACCACCGCGTGTGCGCAAAATTAATAAAAATTAAGACCGAAGTAACAGATATTAATCAAAACGCGTCTTGGATTTAACCAAGACCTAAAAAGTATCGATAAGAACAAGGTTAATCACTTGACTGAATGAGCAGATATTGAAACTTTTTTTAATTAAGTCTTACATGCTTAAGAAAGTAATGTTCCATCACCCTATTCCATTGAATAAACTTATTTTACTGGTAGTAAACATTTTCCCTCTCAATAATTTGAAAAATTTACTTATCTCGGGTTTTCGAGCACAATTCCATTCCCCGAAAACATTTTATAACTACATTTATTATCACTTTTAAGAGTTTTCGTGTGGTAAAATACCATATAATTACATGGTAACAACATAGAGACTAGTATCTATGGTAACAATAGTGTTCGTACGGGGACCCCGACCCCGACCCCGAAAACCGGGGATCCCCGACTTTTTCCCCCGACCCCGACCCCGGTACCTAACATGTAAAATGTAGTCGGGGTTTTTTTCGGGGTTAGATTTTGGTTAGGTTATTTTAGCAAATTATTTTTTGTCCTGCGCCAAAAACAATCATCTCATTCGTCTCAAATAAGTGCTCCGCTTCTCCTTTATGAAAAAAGGGCAAGGGGGTAACTAACAACAAACAAAATACAGTAAAAACAGTCACCAAAATTCCAAAGTTCACCATCCTCCCTCTCGTGGATCGGCGGCCCTCCCGGGCCTTCCCCGTCTTTTGTAATGGCAGTGGTCTTTCGTGGGAATCGTAGCTGCGTAGCTCGGAAAGTCGGAATTTATTGGGCTTTTTACAGTTTCTTGCCTACTAGCTAAGAGTCACTAGCTAAGTGCGATACGAAAATAAAGCTTCTTTCCAAACACCCAGAAATTTAACGATTTTTTATCATTTTTCCAAAATTTTTCAGCATGCGATGTCTTACCCCGACCCCGACCCCGACTTGTTTTTTTCGGGGATAACCTGCCCCCGACCCCGACCCCGACCCCGATTAAATTTTTACCCCGTACGA
>JAEQBA010001142.1:0-37075 GCA_019434445.1 Phalangium opilio
ATTAAGTGTAAAGAATTGACATTTTAACGCGTTTAGCCATTATATCCAGCAACTGCTTCGTATGGTAATAGTGTTTAACGTATACAAGGTGTTTCTCCCTAACTAAATGTTGTAGACCCCATGTTCTTCGAGGCACTTAACACTCAGTTTGACCCTAAGAACACACGCTTTAATTTATGGCAGACCAAAAACACCCTGACAACTGAAAGATTAAATCTGCCCTATCCGCATAAATAGAATAGACCCGCATCAACTAAATATTTCTAGCGTTAACATATCCAGCGCATTATGAGGAAATTCCATAATAATAATCTCACCTCGTGAGACTCCAAGAAATCCTTGAAAATTCTTTGAACTGATCTTTGCCGTAATTGACGATATAGTATCCCTTGTGTTCTTCGTTGAATTTCACCCATTCCCAATCGCCTTCGATTGTAATTGTTTCTGAAATTACGAAATTGAGTAAAGATTAAAGCCTGAAAATCCAATATTTCGACTCAAAAACACCATTAAATTTTAATCTAGCTAAGGCCGTGTTCGCACCCCCGTAAATCGAGCAAGGGCGTTGAATCCCAATAATATTTTTATTGATTTAGCGAAGAAAACAAAAAAATTCCTTGAAAGTATTCGCCTAAGAGAAAGGGCAATAACAAAATCCCCCCCCCCATTGTTTACCTCAAAAAAAAAAAGGTCTTACCAACTCGGGTGGAGTTCAACCAATGCAATCCTTTTTCTCCTTTGGAAGTGACGTATGACAAAGGAATTTTCCACACGTAACTATAGGATTAACGACCAGAAAGGGCTTATCAGTTTCAACCAAAGACAATTTCCAATACTAGCTTGATCCTAGACACCATTGACTAAAAATAACCTTCTCAAAGAACCAACTGGTCTACAAAGTTTATTTTCGGTGTCCAGACCATAAATTTAGTGATAAAAAGTTCGACAGCTCTCACTTGAATGGGGATTCGTCGGCATTGTAGGTCATTTGCGAGTTCAGTAAAAATCGCTTTTGGTCTATTTGAAACTGTTTCGTGCCTTCTATTCTCGTCACGGTTACGTAAGGTAGACCCATTTGTTTTGTCCAGGTATCCATGACGTCAGCGATATTCTACGGATATTAGTTATTTACAAACGGGCAAATAGGTTTACATTCAAATTTTTAAAAACACACCTTATTAGATTGTTCCGATATCTCGTCCCAAAGCTGAGATGTTTTGGCATTTTTGTAGGCGTATTTTTGCAGGAAACTCTATATTCATAAGAAAAACAAAATATAGAATTAATTAAATTTATATAAAAGCGGCTTATTGTGTCGAGGAAACCATTTAAAAATTTAAAATTACCTTAATCCCCTTTTGAAAATTCGCGTCTGAAACGAAGCTTTCCAACATTCTTAAAACCGCTGCTCCCTAGACATCAGAATCAAGTTACATCGTTAAATTCATTTACCATTTGCAAATAAGGTGCATAATTTTGTTATTAACCTTTACCTTATTATAAGAAATGGCGTCAAAAATTTCAGTAATTTCGTCTGGTTTATTAACAGCTTGTATAATGGGGTGAGATCGCGTTGTTGAGTCTAATCGAATGACTGGTTGCATATCTTCAGTCAAAATTTGGTCCATCTTATATTTAAATAAGTATTAATTAATTAATGAGCGTAATTAATATTAGAATTAAGCGTAAATTACCATCATCCATTCCGGGTAAACGTGGTCAACGCCTTTGTATTCAATGTAACTAGCGAATCCTTCGTTAAGCCATAGATCATCCCACCATTCCATAGTTACTAAGTTTCCAAACCACTGTAATTAATATTAATTAATTGCGTTAAAACTTGAAACCAGTAAAGTTACGCTTGCTTTCTTTAGAGTGTAGTTAGGCATTAGTAAGTACTAAGTAAATAAACCCAAATATAATTACGAATTGAAAGTAAATACAACTGTTTCTATACAAGAATGAATTCGTAATATGTTTATAACACCAGAAGGGGATAATAGAAGAAGGATGACACTCTGTATCCTCTAAATACTTTAGTTACGTAGTTCCATGATTCTTCTCAGGCTCACCCCTTTCTGTTTGATGAGTAATGATGATAGAACTATTTATCGCGTATATGATTCGGTTTAGTAACCTTGTGCATCCCAAATGTAAAATGATGTTGTGAAGAATCATATTACAATTACCCCATCCCCCCCGCTTTGTGGTGGTACACTTCTCTCGAGGCGAAGTATTATATACTTCTGATATCACTGAACCTTTTCTAAGTATAGGTTTTTAAGCATTATCAATCCAAAGGTGACTTAGAAATGGGTTTGTTTATAGAGGTTATGTTTCCCCGGTGATTTACGAATGTAGAAAACAGGAAATCCTCTATACTTAGCAAACAAACGGATCAAGGGAATCCCATAGATATTTAACCGTTATATAACAAATAGGCCTATGGGGGTATAACTTTGGCTCTGAGTATTTGATCGACTAACCATGTGAGCTAATTCGTGGGATATAACGGACGCCACTCTTTGCTTGTTTTGGGGACTGGACTCCTTTTCGTCGTAAAGCAAATTGGTTTCTCTGTAAGTGATGAGTCCCCAGTGTTCCATGGCACCCGATGAAAAATCCGGAATAGCTATCATATCTGGAAGAAATATCAAATAAGAGATAAAGGGCCATTAATAAAAGACAGATCTCGAATCTTCAAGTCGACTTATCGTCGCCTGTATGCGTGCCATTCCCCGTAAATAAAATGTACAATTTACCAATCAGTGTAATAGCTTTACGCTATATTTTTGGACTTGCGAAAATATTTGATTTTGAGGTCACAGACCTGATACGTTCAAATTTAAACGCGAAATACGTAACTATTCCACGAGATAGGGGTAAATTAAACAGTTTTCAATTAAGAATTACCCGATTTCGGCAAAGGAAAATCGATTTCAAAATAATCTTCGTAGAAATCCAATATCTTTATTCCGGTGTCTCTGGCAAATTTGGTTTTCTCCTTTTGATCTGGCGTAGCAAAGACTCGAAACTTGAAAGTTTCAAAGAAATGTTATCAAATGATTAATAGCCGAAGGGCATAAAAGAAGAGAAGTATTATATACTTCTGTTAAGAGCAACTTATAAAAATTGTCTCAAGTGACTTGAAGTAATTACCATATATATTAAATAATATATTTTACCGGAATATTTTTCGATGTCTGTCCTTCCAGAGCTTCAAAATCGCTGACAACGAAGCAAGTTAAGTAGGTAACCATCTCGACTGACGTTTCAAACTCGGTAGTTTTTAGCTGTTTGCTCTCATCGACAGTTACTTTCTGAAAATAAATAAATAGGCCTACTATTAATATTTTAACTTAAATTATATGGCAAACGCATTTAAATATTAAAAAAAATCCCGTGGAAAGTAAATGTCGCGTTTAAATTGGGTAATATTACCAATCTGGATGTTTTGAATTTAAAAATTCACAAGGCGAATATTTTAGATAATGATAAACATCGCGTAAAAACTTTTTCAGTGACATAAATCGAAAATCCCATAAAACGCGTTAAATATTTTAGAAAACCAGTATGTATGGTAAATAGTGAAAATAAAACTAAAATAAATGTAATAAAAGCCCCTGTATAAGATGTCCGGGGAATGTTTCTTCGGTCTATGACCTCTATTAGTTTAAGAAAACGGGTTTTTAAAGAGAAACCCTTTTCTTTTATAAACTCAACCAAGCATTCGCCGGGATTTAAATAAAATTCTTAAAACTTGTTACGATACAGGGTTGTTTTTGATAAGTCCTCTGTTTCGCGAAACAATAGAGACAAAACTCCGAAGAATTGCTCAAACATGACGCTAAGTTGCAATATAAACGAAAGTAAGAAAGAAAGAAAGTACACCAATTATAAAGTTAAAAATTAGTTACCGCATGGAGAAGTTAGAAAATGATTTAAACGTGAGTTGTAATGTTCAAGTAACATAATAATAAAATAACAAAGACGTGGGTGTTTAAACCTTGACCTAACATGACATATTGCGCAAAGGTTTTGAAATGATGAAGCTATTACTATTAGGTCTTCTTTAAATTTTTAAAGTGGCTGTGCTTATATCAAATTTAGTGGGTGGATCGAAGAGGATATATTTGGCAATACGGGCTCGTTCCACTCTCCGTGTTTCTCCGTAATTATTCAAGCGTGATTTCTAATAGGTATAATTTTAAACACAAATTTTAAAGGTCAAATGTTCATATTCTCAAAGTAGTTATAAACTAGGCCTACAGCTACTTTAGAATTAAAATACTCGTTTCCTTAATGAAAACACTTCAATCTGATGTTGAATGGTTTATAACGGGAGTAAGATATTACAAGTCTGGCACAAATTAAAGGTGATGTTCTTTGGGAAATCAATTTTGAGTCGGAAATGTTACTTCTATCTCCATTTTGCCCTAAGGGAGAGGGACACTGTTTTCGAGTTATGATTAGAGTGTTTTGGGGATGACCCCCTTAATTAAATTAGATATCATTGTCTAGTTCAGTTTCTTAATTAATTTTAAGGGTTCATCCGTAGAATACTTCAATCTTAACTTGAAAGCATTGGCCCATAATTTATAACAGGCTTATCAGAAACACCATGTATATTTTATCATCAAGTATTTCTTAAATGAAAAGTGGTGTGTTAAAGCTAGTTCAAACTAGAAATGTTAACCCTGTCCTATGACCTAAAAAAGGTTACGATAACATATCCTAATCCTATGCTACATTTCGTAAGGTTTATTTTTCTTCCGCGCGAGTTATCAGTTCCGTACACAATCCCTGACTGATTATCGATTATTGTTAATATTTTCTTCGTTAACTTCCCGGGTACTTTTCCTTTCTCTCTCATTTTATCTTTTATCTCGCTCTCTTTTATTAGCGAAATATTGCGTAAATCGTTCGAGAGCACTTTCATATTAGACGCCTACTCTTGACATTTAGGCCTAAACACTTTGAAATACAGTGTTTACGCGTTTCAGTAATGAAGCCCTACTTCCGTAGCACCGCGTTCAGTATATTGTAAGTGTAACAACATCTAGGAGTGAGAAATAAATAACCCTAAATCCTTTCGCTAAAAAGTTAGGTCTATTTAGGCCTAAGCAACCGAGGGTTTCGAGTCATTAGCTTTCGCTTAATCCGTGTGGAAAAGAGCTGGGTCAATGCATTTTCTTGAAAATATCCTTTTAAGAAAAACTTTTCTTTTTCCGTTACGTAAAACAAATAATTTAAAAACAACGGATGATATCTTCTTAAAGATTTAGTTGGGGTTTTCTTAAAAAAGTGCAGGCTCTTATGTAAGAGTATTAGATAAAAACAGAACAGGGGTATATTTTTAAAGCTCTAAATAATTCGGATCAAAAAAAGAAAGAATACATTTATTTTCTGTGAATCATTGATTGGATGGGACAGAGATACGTTCGTATGTTTGCTCGTAAAACCCCTTGCAGCTTTGTATTGGGTTCCTACGTTTTTGCACCATTCTTTAGTTTTTTTAAATAACAAAAGCAAACTTTCAATTACAAAAGGAATGTAAGTAGACTTAAAGGTTATATAACTTCAGATGGATGCTAATATTTACATAGTTCCAAAGACTATTTAGTGTTTTATGTCTACATAGACGGGAAACATTTTCTCGGTTTCGACTCTCTCTATAACATAATTTAATCTGAAGATTATTTTATAGCGCATTCAACAGTGTTATGGGTTCTAAAATGGATCTTATTTTTTTATAGCCTCTCATAACGTAACTTTGTCCGCTAAGCCATTTGACCTACTTTAAGTAAATCTTACATGGTCCAAAAATATTCAATTTTCTTACAACGACCGTCAGTTTTTATTTGGAGTTGACTACGGACTGTTTCATTTTCTGTTCGATAGTTCGCGAACGTGTAATTCCGCTGCTACTTTTAACTCTAGTACATTTTAGCACTGAAATTGGCTAGGTATATCGAAGTGTCTGTAAGCAATATCAATCGACAAGTCGCTATGAATGGCTTCGTTCAAGGAAGCCGCTTCCGCGATAATGTCGTTTTTTAGAAAGTCACGCTGATACGCATATACCCCTAACGTTCCCGAGAACAAATTGATATTGGATTAGAAGTCTATTAAATAGAAGTAAAACGTTCGTCTGGCAAGTTTTGAACTAACGCGATGATAGATGTTAGGGACAATTTTTTTCGCGACTTCTTGGGCTGGACTTTAGCCGCTTTTACGAATCTCAATACGTCACTTTCTTTTCACAATATGGTGAATTTTTTACCGCTTTTATAAAAAGTTTAGTTCAAATTTAAATTGCCTTTTAAGCGTCTCCGAAAATTATTTGCATAATCGGATAGTATTTTATGCAAATATTTTTCTTCTTGAATATCAAACATGGAATATCAATTCATAAATCTTAAACCATTTACTATGCCTAAATTTTAGCTGAAATAAACCTCGAGCTTGTACAGTTTTACGCAAGTATTTCTAGGAAATAAAACGCGAGTGATAAGCGGATATTTAATTAGGGGTTATTAACGCCAAAAGGTTGAAGACTAAGATAAACACGTAAAATGTTTCTAACACTCGATAATTTATCGTCGATTTTATCAGCAATTGCAGTTAAACATTTTGAAGTGCTAAACAAAGACAACTTCTTACTCTTTGATATATTTCTTATCAATTTTTCCTGATATTACGTAACTGAATAGCAACACTTAAATTGTAAGACTATATCGCGGTTGATAACACGCTTTACCATAATTAAATAATGGAAATTTGAAACCATATAGATTTAGTTGGAAGGTGCGTCTTAATTGGCTACGGGTATAATAGATTTTTCGCTACTTGATGGAACCATAAGTGGATGATAGAACCCTAATTAGTTCAATCTTGGTCCGGTGGATCTAATTGAATCAACTTTTGCGAATTGATTCGACCATACAGGGTGTTTCTCGTAAGTCTGCCATAAATAAGAGTAAAACTTCTTTGGGTCAAACTGAGAGGAAAGTGGCTCTACACGTGACTATTTCCTCGTTTTCGGGGCCAATCAAGGTTTGGGAGCTCATATCTCCGTATAACTAAATGTTGCAGACCCCAACATGTTCTTTGATGGCACTTTCCACTCGGAACACACCCATTAATTTATGGAAAACTTATCAGAAACACCCTGCATATGGTTTATTGATAATCCAGTCATATGACGTAGTTCTTAGCTGATTTTTTAAAATCTTCCCCACCAAGTGGGCATGACGATAAAGATTGGCCTATATTGTCAAGTTAAATCTACGCTAGATTCAAACCCGCGGCCCCCCTGGGCTACAAATAAAATTTGATAATTGGGAATTACAAAGGTATGACCTTTATGGCCCAAATACCGCGCGCGCGACGTTTGCGTACAGCGTATTTGCCTGCAGGGTTATATAACAATGAACTCGGGAATTCAATAAAGCGGGGGGGGGGCCCAGCTAGCTAAGAATCACTGTCATTTTAATTCAAAGTCGAAAATTGCGATTTTATCGGAGCGTGAAGTGTTTCGAATGCCATTGAAAATAGCTGCGCGCGGCCCACTTTGCCCTATTTAACGAGAGAGACGTTAATCGTCCTCTGGGGTGTACTTTACCGCCTTCGAAATAAATATACCGTCGTTGTATTGCACTCTTCACTTTCGCACAAAAATAGCCTAATTGCAGCGTTTTGTTTAAAATTGAAAATTAAAAGTGAAAATTTTGCATTTGTTTTACCTTTACGGGCATGTTTGAAAGAGCGTTGTATTGTTGGTCGTGAATCAATGTGACGGTGAAATTCGATTTGAAATTAGGCTCATCAAAACATGGGAACGCACGGCGGGCGTATGTTGGTTGGAATTTAGACGTTGCCAAGCTCCTGAATTAAAAACAAGAAAACAATATTTTGAAAGGTTGTTTTACAATTAAAGGGACACTATTGGCAAAAATTAAGTATTTTTATTCTGATTCCTTATGTTAAAATATGCCGCCTTGAATTTTTTCAGATTTTTTGAAGCGCTATTTATAGTATTAAACAATATTTGAAGTTTTGTATCCAAAACATGCATTTGAATTCTGATACAGCGACCTACCGGCCAATCAGCGCCCGCGATTTATAAGAGTCAACCCCCAAAGGTTTTCTCGGGCGAGTCTCATTTGCGTCGTCTGCATTATGTTCAGAAATATGTTTTCTACTTTTTAGCACTCGAAAGAAAGACGTGTTTTCGATCGTTTAACGATAAGCGGATTAGAAACTTTAGTAATTAGCAGGTTTATGCTTTTATACGTTTCACTTAAACTCAAATTACTCTCGTAATCTTATTATATTAAAATGTGGCGGGTCGTATTTTGTTGTATATCTTGAGTGTCTAGTTATTAGCCTTGGAATGGGAAGATCTGTGCTCTTAGATTATTGTTACTATTATTTTTTGTGATCTTCGAGATGGAAAAAATTAAAAACCCATCTTTTACACCTCAGCAGAGTCAAGCTGCAAGCCTGCAACCCAATTACTATCCTCCTCAAACTTTAGCAGACGACGGGCCCCGCGGAGTCACTGGTAACGAGCCCACTCTGAAAAAATACTTATTTCCCGCCCTGCTTTTCCTGTTTGAAGCAGACAACATACCACTTAATATTTTCTAACCCTCACGGGATTGGCTGATTTGGCTCTATCCCTAATGAGGTTTTTATTGGCCGGTAGGTAAGTGTGCTAAAATCGAGACCCATTGCTAAGCCTAACAAATTTTAAAAAATTTAATTTTCATTGAAAAAATTGTTTGAAAAATCAGAAAAAATTTGAGGCTTCATATTTAATTGAAACGAACCAGGAAAAAATAAAACATGGCACTAAGATTTTCAGCTGAGAGTCTCCCTTTAAAAACGCTTAAGAAATAGGAGTATGGTATAGGCGTACAAAACGAATCACAAGTTTATGTTCCATAAGTATGACTCTTCGTAATACTGAGTGAGAGCTAGCTCGACAACGACATGAAAATTAACGATACACTCGGTTTTGCAATCCATTTTTCTATTTAGTCTGTACTAAGTCTTTTTCGAGAATCTATGATGACAAACTTGGGGAATATATCTTATGAACTTATATTAACTAATGTATATTCAATTCAGTGTAAATATTATAAATGTAGTTGCACTGGTCAGAGACCTACTATTCATATAGCAGTGTATTATATAATTGAGAAAACATTTTGTATTATAAATATATTCAGACGTGCACCGCGTCCTTTGTTTATCAAGGCCCGTTCATGGTTTTATTCTTTGTTGGATAGATTAAGTAGTCAGACATCTAAAAAATACAAGCAAGTATAAAATTCTAAATTAAATTCGAATAATCTTCAACCAACAAATACCGCGGAATAAACTTCTTCAAAAAGATGCCTTTCAGTTTATTTTAGTTACACCACCGAGACATTACGCCGAAAAGTTTCACTAACAAAGAACTCTCAAAGTTAAATTTGGAAAGGTAATTCAAATTTAAATTTTAAAACATCAATTTGCGGGAATCTGGCGAATTCTCTTGGTTTTTGTAACCCAGGAGATTTCTTAACACTAACAGCAAGCGGGCTAGTCTGAAATATACATCTTGTCTTTGTTCGCATCTACCCGGGCAAATTTCTTAAATAATAAAAAGCCACGCCTAATCCGTAATCTTTCAAGATCACGTTGAACAAAAAAGTAAAAGAAAAGACACGAGGAAAGCAAAAATAAAATATAAAAGGACTTGAATAAAAACTAAAATTTATTCCAGATCGAGGGACAACCTCGCTTGTCAGTGAGGGGGGTCTTCTACAAGGTAACTCCCAAACTTAGGTCATCTGAAATTGACGTTGCGCTCAGGCTTACGCAAGTATGGAAGGAAAGAGTGTTGATGAGGGAATAAATTATTTTCGCGAAGGTTAAAGCCCGATTTCGCGCTGCCTAACTTTTCTTCGACTTAAATTCCAACTCTTTCATATATATTTTATTATTTTTGCTTCCTTCGGTTTGCGGAAATGAAAATTTTCTTTTAATAGGCCAAGGTGAATTTTTATATCGAATAATAGGAATATATATTAGAGATTAAAAAACGGAGTTTTTGCATATTTAAATTAGTTTAAAGGGATACTCTGAGCCAGAGTTTTTAATTTTTTAAAGGAAAGAGAGTATAAAATAATGAGTATATTAATTGGAACTATGCTTCTATCTACTATATTAAAGAAGATACGAGTGCAATTAAGTTTCCCTAATGGATGGCACTACGCGTTAGGCTTTCCCCCGTACCCCTATTGGACGAATCCGTCAGGTGGTACTAGACATCCAATAGGGGTACTTCTCAGTGCTTTGCGCGGAAGCCTAACGCGCAGTGTCTAACTTCTTTAATATTGTACATAGAAACATGGTTCCAATTGATGATATTCATTATTTTATACGATCTTTCGATTAAAAGACCAGAGCAGTATCCCTTTAAAGAATGTTTAAGTAAATGTCCTATCTTTAAACTTTTACTCGTAAATATTTCCATTTCAAACCTAGCGAAAAATTTATTTGGAAAAATCCGCTTAAATTGATCAAATTTGGAATTCTTTTTAAAATTGGATACGTTAATTCCTTCGAATTCCAAACAAATTAAAATTTATTTCCAAAGTAGGCCGTATTCTTGGCTAAGCTTTGTTCCTAACCTAAATTTGACCAAACAAGATTTTAATTCAATGGTGAAAAAATAAGTTCGAAAAAAAGCTTGGTAAGAAAAACAAAATCATATTTTTGAAAATACCATAATACTAACTTAGCAGCGTATCACTGAAGCGTATAGAAAACAGAATAGATTTCTACAATCGATCAATTTTCGAATCTCTCGAAATAGGGGCTTTAAATTTAAAAAGAAAATTTTCTTCGGGGTGTTGCCTCCTTCTTTTAACGAACGTAATCACAAGGTGGAACTCTGCCCCCCCCCAAATATATTCAAAAGAATAACGGGATTTTTTCCCAACCTGTTTCTAGTTTCACCCTTAATTATTTTAATTTAAAGATATTAAAATTGATACCAATGTTGCCTTCATTCTTATCCACTACTTATTTACCTACAATTATTTGTAGCGACTAAACTGAAACTAGGATGCGATTAAAACATTAATTTAATAACGCGAAACACTCTGGTTTAATCCTTAATTATTTTAATTTAAAGTTATTAAAATTGATAGCAATTTACTATTTGTTTACCTACAAATCTTTGACTAAACTGAAACTAGGATGCAATATTATTCAATTGAAACATAATTTAAAAACGTGAAGCACTTGAATAAAAAGAATACCATCTTGTTTTAAAATTACTTAAAAAAAATGTCCTAGATATGTTGGAAAGCAAAACACTGGTTCCATATTTAGGGAACGTCATCGCAGCATTTATAAAATTCGGTTACGCTACAAGTAACCGAGAAATTTGACGTAACTGAAAACAGTAATTATTCTAGACTTTCTCCTAAACGCAGCGAGTTACAAACGTTCTTGCAAACATTTGGCAAGAAAACTACATTAATTCAATACGGTGACCAGCGTCGCAAAGATAAATGGAGGAAAAATACGCTTATTTTGCTTCAAATGCAATTTTTGGTGACATTTACACTAACGTTAATACTACGAAAAATTTCAATTAAGACAAATAATTGCAATTCGTATGCTAAAAAAAAAGCCTTTCTCAAATTAATGAGCTCGCGGATAACAAAAGATAATTATCTAGAAATTGTAATATCCTTTTCTAAAGGTATTGTTATGATTAATCAGCACAAAGTGATCCTATAAAGACCTCGTAAAAACACGATTATCCCATTTTTGTAAACAAATTTTCAAGCAAAGTTTTAAACTTCGTTTTAATTAGCTTCTTCAGAAAAGTAATTAGTTCATAAGGTACAGGTAAGTCCTTGGTGTTTCGTGATTAAAGAAATATTCTCTTTTATAGAGTATTAAGCCTCTGCCCCTAATTGTTTAATTATAAACTGGTTTAGTATTAAGAAATGACAAGTTTTTAAAATATTCAATAAAGAGCTTTAGGTTCAGCTGACAATTTTTTTTTTGTATATTTTAAATGCGCGTTATTAAAATTTATCTATGTTTCTAGGTTTGTTGTTCCTGATTGATTATTTTGCTGTTTTTCGAAGTAAATGCCGATATTTGGGATTATAGGTCAACGAGGCTTAGATCATGAAAGGTTTTTACAAATTTAAAGACTATAATTTTATTTGAAATGACCCTAAAAACAACCTATAATTCCCCCCGAACCACGTATACTTTCCATGGCACTTCAAATTCAACTAAAATGTATCTTGTTTGGCTAAACCAGAATTTTGATATTGTACAACAGACTGTCGCTGCTATGAAAGTTGACTTTGCAATTTTGTATTCATCAAAGAGAAATATTTTCACCACACGTTACTAAATCATTAATCAAGTTGTTAACTATATATTACTAGACGTCATGTTATATCACAAATGACGGACTATTTAATGATGTATTAACTTACTAATTACGTCATTGAGTGAGCTTGAGATTTCGGTAAGAAAGCATAATCCTAACATATTATAAACCTTATATTTCTAAGACTTAGGGGGTAATATTTGTAAAACATTGTGGCATTATTTTCAAAGTCGACAACCTAACTTCACGTTGAATAAGAGACAAAACTTGAGGTATTTCTGCCTCCTCCATTAAAATGGGCAGGTACAGTACCAAGCACGAAGCAATCCACCCCACCAAAAGGAAAAAGAAAACAAGGAAAAGTGAAATAACATTATATCATACCTGGTTTCGTTCTTCGAGCGATCAACGTATGTACTTTTGTAGAATCCTACTATACTTCCTGTCAAACCGCCAGTAAACTCAAATTTCAGAAAATACGTTCCCGCGTTGACAGTTGCCTCCATTTGTATGACGTAGTACTCGTTAGGTTCGTAGTCAAATTTCTCTTTCACCGGTAATTGTTTACCAGTTGCATCCGTAACAGTTACTTTGTCAATCGTTATTTTGTTCTTAAAGTAATGCACGATGAAATAGTCCGTCGGTGTGGTAACGATGACCTCTATGTTGACCGATCCTTTGAAGACGTCGTCTTTCAAATTAGGTTCTAGCGTCAACGTGTAATGTATCGGTAGTATCGTTTTCGGAAGACGGTAGTTGTGAAAAGGTAAAGTCGGTCCATCGGTAGTGTTACCCATGGGGTCGGTACTGGGTTCCAAAGTACTGGTAGAACCCTGGGTTATTTGACTAGCGGTGGTTTTGTCCGGAAGGCCTTTACCAATGTCCGCTTTTTGGTTTTTGAGTAAAGCTACCAATAAACCGACGCACACGATTAGAAGGGCCACGACAACAGCCCCAAAAACGGCAGTCGATTTTTTCAGCGCCATTCTTCGTCTGTTCGTAGGTTCTGGAGATGATGATTTCGGAAGTAAATGTTGTCGTTCGTTGTCTACTTCCTCATGGCGAGTTGGTTCCGGAGGTGTTGTTGGGGAAGTATCTGTTATAACGGAAAAACTTTGGTTAAAATCTTAACTTTATATCAATAAATGGTAATTTTGTGGTATGGTATTTAAATAAGCCTTTGCAAATGTTTCTTATTTAAATGGTAATATATAGAATAGAAGCTGGCTTGGCTCAATGGAGATTTTGGAGTAAATTCTCTTTCAAACTTGGGTTCAGTCTTTTGGAATGCGTTAAAGCGTTAGTTGATCAAAGTACGCTATTTATAAAGAATCTTCTACTTGCCATAAAATTATTCTTTTAAAGCCCTGAAATATTACGTAAAATATAGACCTTTCATTTTGATAAATTATTCACTAAACTTGTACGATGTTTTTGCCCCCTAAATTTATCTTGTGAATAAATGAATATGGGGCTACCGCTAAAAGGAAAACACTTTTAATTCAGTCTAAAAAAGATGAAACTTTCGTCCGTAAGTCTCTCAAAAGTTACACTAAGCTTAAAAGTTATTACTTCCGCAGTAATAATAAACGTACACTATCCTATAGCCACCTTAACTTGGTACTCTTTACGGAAATCACCTGTTGAGTGTAAGAACTCAGGATATTAATAAAATATTCAAATCAGAAAATGGTACGAAATATTATTTCTTAACTTTATTTTAAATATATTAAAAAAAAGAATAAAATCTGTTGTAATAAGCTGTTCTAAATCAAATTTGTTTAAAGGCCAACGTTCGAATTGTTTTCCGTGATTTTATCTTACTCGAGTAACTTCAATTCGGTTTAAAAATTAAACCCTTGGTGTACTAATTGAATTAAAAATTAATTAACCTTAGCTATATTCCTAAATTTTAAAAAACTTGTAGGGAATTGATAAAAAATTATAAATTACCTGTCACAACCCTAAAAAGAAACCCCAAAAACAAACGGGAATATTTGAAAGACACAAACACAGACACGCACCGCGATATAATTTTAAAATACGAGTAACGAAAACATCAAAATAATAAAAAATAAATGAAATGATGATTAAAATTTCAACTAGGAACCGAAACGAACCTTCTTGGTTGGCGTACGTTTCCCGACTAAAAACTGGTCCTATGTACGATCGCTTCGAGTGTAATGGTGCAAAAGTCTGTCTTCTAGTCAAGGCGGCAAGGGTGTTCGGTGGGTCGAGTCGGTTCGGGGTATATACACTCTTTAATTTTGGCTTAGTTATGTACTCTTCGATTTCGACAAGGAAACTACTTTCGAAGGCGTTGCTTCTCTCGCGGATGTTATTAAACTATCCGTTCCCGGCTTATACAAGCTTCCCCATTTTAATATATTACACTATTGGACCCCATTATCTCGTTATCAATAAAAATGGCCCCTCGAAAACGCTTTTAGCTCCGTCGTTTTTATAGTCTACACAATGGGGGTAATAATTTGCAACACGATGTTGAAGACACTTTAAGGAAAGGTGTCGTTGTTATGAACTGAAAGTCCAAGGTTTCGCGTTAGGAAAGTAATTAAAAGATGTAACTTAGGGCGGGAAGGAACGAAAGAGAAGGATGTGCTATCTTTTAGCCAATTAGCTTAATTACTAGAACCGTGATAATCGCTACACTAAGCGTATTGCATCGTTGTAAAAGTAATACTTATATATCTCTTATAAATTAACCAACCATCTTGTTTTATCTTTTTTACTCCGTGATGATGCTCTTATTGAGGGGGTAGGGATTAGCGATTTTGCAAAAAGATTTAACCAAGCTAACTTGATATTAAGAATGTATTTCATTCCTTAAATAATATTGAATGACAATTTAGCAATATTACTCCATTCACGAGATAAGATTTAAATGGTGTAATAAATTCATAATGTTCATTATCTCTACGTTTCTCATTGTTCTAAGTTCTGAGAAAACTTAAAAAAAAAAACACATGTTGAAATAAATTATTATCCATCTAACGCGATACATCCAGGTTAAAGTGAGAGATTATATGGTGCTTGATTACTTGAATCAAAAGAAGGGTGTTGGGGGTTGAATTTCAAACACTCCTCGTTATGATAGAACCTTATAACAATAAACTTACAGCTAAATCCTTGAAAAAAAGCTACCTATAAGAGATAAAATCTATACGTAAAAATAATTTATGTTCAGGGTTAAAGGGTAAACTAATCATGATTATGCACTATTCGTTCCGCGTTGGGGTAGTTTCGCAATAATTATATTGTTTTGGACCACGTGTTATTAAAGTGTTTGTGAGATAGTGTGAAATATTTATTATTGGATTATCTTTAGCGTTTCTAAAATGAATGACTTTGATATTTTAGAGGTCTAACAAAAGAGACAAATTGAACTCAAAATGGTTGACGCGTTCTTCTAGAGACATAATTCCTCCTTTTATTTAATTCTACCTAAACATACCAATCTTAATTTAATGGTCTCACAAACCCGAGTGTTGGTGTTAATTAAACACTCTTTTTGCAGTTTTTGGTGTAAATTTAAATTCATTCCTAGACAGAATTTCTAACTCCTATTTAAGTTTGTTGGAACCTGCAAAGTTTTGACGATAGATAAAAGTCTCCTCTAAGCTTTATATAAAAACACAAATAATAATATTTCTCTATTAAATTTTAAAATTCCATTCATATATTATTATTTTTTTTATACTGTATATTTCAAAATGTCATTCGTATTTGAATGTCATATTTGTTATTATTATTTCGTGTTTGATAAAAGTTTGTAAAAATGAAAGGGACAAAAACTGCTACAAATAAAGGGAAACAACTTGTCAAAACTAAGAGAAACTTATGGCTATTGTCATTCGCGCTGCAAAAAACAAATGTATCCTTGTCAAAACTTCAACACCGGCTTCTTTAGGCATACGTGTTTCTATAACGGATGCCGTGGCAAAGGGCTATTTATATGCAAGGTACGCAGGCCTGTGTATAACATCGTATATTTTTGTTGGCATAATAAAGAGTTAGTTATTTCAAACAAGAACTAGCGAGAGTTAAGCCTAATTTGAAATGAAAATTGAAAAGCACGTGGTTTCCTGTTACTCTTAAACATGTAAAATATTTCGTCTACGTATGATTTCCTACAACTTCTTAAACTTCCTGATAAATCAAAACTGTTGCTTTCTCATGGCTTTTTTCTCGAAGAAGATTTCACAAAATACAAAGCGTCGTAACTAAGAATCAAGGAGGAAAAATAGTAGACGGAAAGAGAGTGGAGGGGCTTTATCTTTATCCATCCGTTGGTGAACATTCGGGGGCGCTACAATCTTCGCTTGTCAAGTGGCTGACCACATTATACCCGGCTGCGAGCAATAAGCCTCTTCGATGTTGGGGGATCATTAGAGTTCGCAGTGACTACAAGGTATCAACCCCCTTAAATGTCCCGATCCTCAGGGTTGTCTACCCCCTTTCTACATCCAAAAGATCTATAACACTTCCAATCCATCCCATCCTCGCGCTGTGAGAGATTGGCATCGAAAGCTTAATACATCTTTCCCTCTACTGTCTCTTTTTCCTCCTTGTAAGAAGCCTTTCTTTTTGCAAATTTCTCAAACCAATGTCATACTCGTTTAAAGTGTGAATTAACTCGCAATTTAGAAACGCAAAGAGATAGATAGCCACGCAAATTAAAAGAGTTATATGGTGGGCTTAAGACGATACTGGATTAACGTAGATGGGATTAGTGAAATTGAATTTAAATACCTTAATCTCTTTTTCACGCAACTTGGTGTACACTGTCTGATCACGATTAGAAAATTTATAAGTTGTCAGCTCTAATAAATGTATTTTGCAAGCTGCTAAAATGGTGTGTAGATGATTTATAGCGTGTTTATCTATGCCTTATGCCACATATCACTAAGCCGGCTAATTTACGCTTCTAACGCAACTCATAAAGAACAGAGAATATATTGAAAAATTTTAAAAATGGTAGCAGCTATTCTATTAAAGATATTACGATATGGAAATTTGCTTGGTAAATACCTTGAACACTGAAGGTTGCTCCTTAATATACAGGGTGTTTCTGATGCGTCTGCCATAAATTGAGGGAGGTGTTCTTTGGACGGTTTTGAGTCGAAAATGTAACTTCTATCTCCATTTTGCAACAAGGGACGCTGTTTTCGAGTTATGATTTGATTATGTTTTAGGGATGACCCCTTAATTAACATTAGAAATCATTGTCTTAATTTATACTAGACTTTTCAGAAACATCCTGTATATAATAACAAGAACTTATATAAATCTTAAGAACGTGTAAATAACCATATTTGGTTTCCATGACCTCATAATTTTCGCATTGGGTTAATTCTTACATGGTGGTGATTTGAGAAAAACGGTAATAATGGAGTTATAATATTTTGGGATCGTAGCGCTACAAAAAAATACCATTATATTTTTAAACGTTCTCTGTCATATATGGGTTCTTGATAAATCCCAGCTATCGCGTCGTTTTTAGATAACCTCTTGAACTCTAATTAAATTTCAAACAAACGTATTCCTAAAACTAGGATCTATTGCCACATAATTTAAGAAATTACGTTTCTCTTTTCAAAGTTTCTGCGAATTATATCTATTCCTTGAAAAGATTGCATTTTTATGTAAAGTACCATACTCAATGAAAATACTTCTACCACATCACATTCAGGAAAAAATGATAAATTATACAGGTTTCATAGAGACGCCCACGCGTATTTCAATCGTGTTAGGTTAAACAAAACCAAGAAATTAATTAATACCTTCCATTTCTATGGCGAACAAATCCTCAAATTTCCTGTGAGTCTCTACCACAAATTTACTAATAGGCCCGGCTTCATTCGCAGTCTCGTGTACGTATCGTCTTTGAACCTCTACCACGCGTTTTATTTCAGTATCTACAATGAAAAATATTCTTAAATTAGAAAATTCCTATAAGATAAACCTAACATAAAATTCCCGCGAAGAAATTGAAATAAATTTCAAATCTAAGAACGTAGCGTCATCTAACGTAAAATAAAAAATTCCCGCGAAGAATTTAAAATAAATTTCAAATCTAAGAACTTAGCGCCATCTTTCGAACATAAATTGAACTTCAAAACGCGTTGTAAACTTGTTTAGGCCTAATGGGCGTATATGATCCAATGGGCGCTACCCCTAGTATGGTACGTCGGGTCAAAACAAAGTTCTATCA
This sequence comes from Phalangium opilio, assembly GCA_019434445.1. NCBI lineage: Eukaryota > Metazoa > Arthropoda > Arachnida > Opiliones > Phalangiidae > Phalangium > Phalangium opilio. The sequence continues at coordinate 18,651 of JAEQBA010001142.1, forward strand.
GAAGTCCATTAAATTAGCCTAATTTAATGGACTTCCGGTCCAATATATAAATTACATCCCCCAGATATAAAGTAATATGTGGGTTATTTTAAGTTTCGGTAGATGACGTAGTGATAAGGGGGCGTGGCACCGCGAATTTTCAAATATTGTCCGACGAGTGGCACCCATTGGTCACATGATCTATTGGTAATACGAGACGAGGGGCTAATCACTCTCCGATTCAATGTACTTCAATTAAAAATTGAACTTAATCAATTTAGCTCTGTCGATGGAAGAGCCTTTAAAGGTTACGCGTAATCCAGTTTGTGCAGTCAAGGTTACAGTTCGTAAACTGATTACGCCGAGTGATGGGCCCCTCGGTACATCGTTCTACAACATCAGGCATACAAATTAAGAAAGTCACCTTAACCCTTTTATTGGCGACCATGCACTGCCTAGATATCAAAAGTTTCAAGGTTTCATTTTCTAGAAAAACTAGATTTATAAAATAACTGGTTTTCAAACACTCGGAAGATTCGATTAATAACAATAATATCCTCGAATGGAAATAACCGATATTAAGAACAATGAAATAACAATAAAGATTGTGTTTCGTAAAAGCTACCGATTAAAATATTAATATCAAGAATTATAAAGGTAAAAATAGAATTATCTTGCCTTCAACGGGTGATAAGGACGTCATTTTGCACAAAGTTCCTCGTCACGTGATCAGTAAATTTTGAAACTTATCAGTTATTTGCCAAGTATTTACCAATATCGTTTCTAAAGCGACGTAGGTTCCATTTGATAACTTAATTCACCAATTTTAATTATAATAGAATAAAACTGGTAAAAACCTAACCACGGACCTAACGAAGAAGTTAAAAGAAAAACGACCACCACGTTTCCAGTCTTCAGTTAAAATGTGTTTTTATATATTAGGCCTAGTTTTTTCATCTGGGAAGGCTAGATGTCAGAACCGTCTATCGAAGTTAAAATTTACATTAAATTTAACCAAGGATTTTTAGAACTAGTTTCTTCCTTCTTATCAAACACATGAAATTTATACCGTAGGTTCAAGTAGTGGATTTTTAGAGTGTTGAGTGCATGCGTCGAGTAGTCGCTGTGTAGAATTATAATTTTAGGTGCGCGAAAATGACCTCTAATTGAGGCTCAAGGTCGAATGTAATACGCAGCTTTTTCATTTAACGAAAGGGGGGGAGGCAGTCTGACATGAGATCGCATGAAGCGAGTTCAATCTTTGCTTCTGACAATCGGATCGGTTTTGGCCTACACAGTTTTCACCCAATAAGGGGGGGGGGTAAGAAACGAGGGCTTTTGTCGCCAGTCTGAATTACTGTTACCTTAAATTAAAAAATAAAATGAATTATAAAGAATTTTTTAATAGAAACTCTTTTTTTTTTTTGGCTGAATTTTAATAAGGGGATTATTTTTTATTACAAAAATATGATATTTAATAAATAATGATTGTGAGGTTTAAAATTACACGTGATAAAGAAATATTTACGAAGCATTTTTCTGAACCTTTTTCTATAATGCAACAATATTTAAATTCTTTTAGTCTCTGTGATTTTAAGCCTTTCATAAAGTTTTGGTGGATTATCAAAGGATGGGCTTAGAGGCTTAGCGTCGGTTAAAGTCATTCTATGGCACTATATTATCAGATCTATTCCCAACTAATTATTAGTTATTTTAATAGTAATTAGGTGCAAATGAATTCCGTTATTCTTTTCCTGCATATCTTGCACTTGACCTCGCAACACCATACGAACTTACAATCGCAGCTAGTAGATACAAACACTGTCCTTTTCCTAACGTTTAACCCGCACCTTTTGCACAAATGCTTGCAGCTTTGTCTCTCTTCTTTGCTAACTTGTTTGTCCTTGCGACGGGAACATCGTCGACCAACTGTTCCGATGGATGTCACCATTCCCTCTTCGGAAGAGCCACTACCTTGAACTCGCGTCATGTTGGCGAAGCAATAATTGGGGGAATCGTCGGTGTAAAGAAGTCTGGTTTCGTTGACCGCTTTTTTCTTGTCGTCTTGCGCTCTGTTGTTCGCTTCCATTTTCTCAGCTTTAAAATAAGCCTCTTTCAGAAAAGTTCCCACGGTCCGGAAGTCCGCTAGTTTCATCAGGCAAGTTCTAGTGGCGCAGCTTCCCGAAACTCCGTGGCACTTGCAAACTCTCTCCATTGTCTTCTTGACCGCCTGCCATGAAAAACGAGTTGTATTCGAATTAAAACCAATATATCTTTAAGTGTACTTACCAATCTTCCAATTTTGACGTTGTGCAACTTCGCCAGCGCCATTTTGTCTCGACCCGTTTCGTGATTGTCCAAAAAATCGGCGGATGTCTGCTCTCCGAAGTCTGTCTTTTCGCTACAACCTCCCCATGGCCAACCATCTGGTCCTGAAATAATAATAATAATAATAACAATTAAATTTTTTACAGTTTTGAAATTTTGTCACTATTCTAACTTACCAATTGTTCCGTGCAAACTATCGTCGCAACCGCAGTAATCAAAGTCACCGTTTGTGCAGTTTCGAGTGACGGTGTGCATGATACCAGCGCTAACTATGGCGTGGATATAAGCCATCTCTCGTGTTACTTGTAAATAAAAACGAATCATAAGTTTATAAACCCTTGTTATTAGATCTTATCTAAGTTTGGGACAGTTCTAACTCAAATTCTGTCAGAATTGTCCTAAAATTAAAGGCAAAAAAACCTATTTCAACATACTTTTTTGACTTTTAATGGTGTCGAAAGGATCCAGGTCGCAATTCCATCTGTCCCATTGAAACTGATACTTGCACTCCTCCATGGCATTTCGAACTCCCAAAGCCACGCTGTCACCTATGGCCATACTAGCCTATTTTTAGAAAACACGTTAAGAATAGGTATTGAAATGATTAAGAGACGTGTCCATTAATTTTATCCTTACCCTGGGACCCGTCATTAGAAGGTTAGTCAGGGACCTATAGAAAAAGATTCCAAATGTTAAAGTTCTCACGACAATAATACCGAAAACAACCCTACACAGCTGGTATCGGTTCAAACTTCAAAACACCACTTTCAAACGCCTACAATGGGTTGTATATACGGTTGCGATCTTACTAGGGATGAATATATAGTTTCTTTACACGCGTATTATAACCTTTCTAAGGCTATACTTTACATTGAATGGTTTCAGACAAATTCGAAATGAATCTTTGCAAAAATAAGGGTCGTGTTTTTCACAATGTGACCTCATTTTAAAGAAAAATGGTCCAATATACCTTATTGTATGGTTTACTGTTATACTAAAATCCATTATTCCGAAAAGTACGTTACTTAAAGTAACAGAGAGCCTCTGCAAAAAAAAATCTAGCCTCGTTCTTTACAACACGGACAAATATTGACCAACGGAGTACTTCTTGTAATGGAGCTCCAATTCCATTCAAGAATATAAATGACACTTTTACAACTATACCATACATATAGTACAACTAAATCCCAGGGGTAATTTGGGCATTTTTCTCTGTGAGGTCCCAATTACTCTGAAAGTTGCGGTTGATAAATCGCTCCGAAAGACGTGACAAGGATTCCAAGAATTTGGGTTTTCTCTCATTGTTAGAAATCTTTCATCCCTCCATGACTCTACGCATTTATTTCTCACCTAACTTAAGGCAATTTGTGGGTATTGTGAATAAGTTTACGTTCGCATTAGAGAAATAACTTCGCCAGTGCATGCACGATTATTTAGCGCCAAATGAATGTTGGAAATTTTTCTTTGCATAAATCTAATTCTAAAATTGTCTCTTGTGGACAATGTCATGGGAAATTTTCTACTCGGATGAACCCGTAGACCTCACTATATTTCGGTCCTATTTATCACGCTTTTTGGAACACCCTCTACAAATTGGCTATTTAGATTTTGCAATTCCGTAAAATGACTTCTAATCAGTCTCATAAAAAATACATAAAATCATCACTCACCAACTTCGAACCGCTACCGCACTCAATATCAATCCGAAAATGTTAGAGAGCATCGTGAGAACACTTTTTTTTTTAGGAATCAATGTTTATACGAAACCGACCAATAATTTTTTATATTCGCGCCTTCGTAACGCGTACGTCGTAAGTTATACGTATTCTCAGACCACCCAACTCGTGATCTATCTAATTCAGCACGACTCGGATACCAGGGAATCAAAGTTAATAGGGAACTAATCCGATGGATGAAACTGAGGAGCGAGAGTTCTTCAAAGTCTCGTCCGCTTCCAGAGTGATAACTGATACCGCGGTGATCACTGGATGTTCCGTTTATGAACTGCCACGAAAAATAGGCTTACGCTTCTCATTCCGCCCCTATTTCTAAGCCGGGACCAATCGAAAGAGACTTAAATAGCCAAAGGGGGGCCATTTACTCCAAACTAATAACTACAATGGGATGAAAAGCTCGGTGAGAGCCGCTGGGTCCGTCTCCTTTACACCGTCCGCTCCGGAAGAATTTGTACAAAAAGGAGGGAAATCGAAGACTTGTGAGAAAAAGAAACGATATACATCCGGACGCTAAGACGGGACAGTATCGCCAGGCTGGCTCCCGGTAGACGAGCCACTGGCTAAGAAACTCGTAAGCACCTTAGGGACAACTGATAACGTTGACGCGCTGATCCGAAATTAATGTTTCCCATGTACGGGGTGATACCCAGACACCAAACGCACGCATACACGTATGATTAGATGCCCATTTAGCGCCGCTTTTACTACATTCACCCTAAGAAGTTCATAAGCGGGAGTAATCTTCTCCATCGTCCCACGCACGCCTTCCTCAATCAATAAGATACATTGGCAAGACAGACTCTTCACGATATATTTCTCGAGACTCGATTGTTATAACCCAAAGAATTTAGTAAGTGAAGAAGTATAGGGCTATGCCATGATACTGAAAGAATTTCTCCGTAACACTTACTAGTGTTAAGAACTGGCTCGATAGAGAGACGCTTGTTTATCTACTAATTGGCTCGATTACCAATGATCTAATTATTCCAACCCGAAGTATTCAGTATCGTTGGAAAATGAAGAAATAGGGCTATTACATATTCAAGAGTTCTGAAACTTCAAAGAGAAGTAAAAAGGCGGTGAGAACGCTATCCATTTATGTAAGCGGTTCTTACTTCGATTAGTGAACTTTGATTGGTATTACCTACTCCTACTATTAAGCGATGGGTGAATCAGATAAACGGATTATATTTTTCAGAGGATGAGAGCCGCTAACAGGCGATAGGATGCTGAATTTTCCATTCAGGAACTTATTTACGCGTCTCTCGATCCGTAGCTTCCGTTGGATATTCTATGGAAATATTAAGAAGGTACGAGATAGCCGCAGACATCTCTTTATCCGAGAAGTTTAACGACCTAGTCCCGAAAGAAACTAAATAAGACCACAGCTAAGGCGTATAGATCAACACTGTATAAGCTAAAGAAGGATTCACTTTACATCATTTAGTACATTTGACCATAACGTGTGTGTCTCCTTAAGTAATGGATGGCTTTGTTCCGGTCGAATCCTTTCTATTTAGAAACAGACAAGTGGGTGCTAATAGAACTTTCCCTGCCATCGCCTTTATGGCGAGCCCCTCCTAACGTAAGTCAGACTCAAGAAGGAAGAAATTGGAGTAGAAACTACTGGAGAATTATTAGAAGAAACTAGGTGGTATCATAAGTTTATAAGTGATAGGTTCCATAAGTGTGACACTACTTATACTTCGTAATGCTACTGAGAGACTTGCAGCTCGAGGTGGTTCGAGAATTGACTACACTAGGTTAATTTTGCAGCGCATCTTCCTATTTAGTCTGTATTAAGTCTTTAACAGCGCCGCACCAATGTTCTATCCACTAACATAAACTTGGCAACGTTCTATTTCTTCTAAAATTCGCTTTTGAATTGTGGATATGGGTCTCCTCGCAATTCCTCCATGATCAACCCTCTCTCTCTTAAGACCCAGTTCTAGTTTAGTATAGTGTCTGCGATAAAATCTCTGCGGGATCATCTCGGAGCCATAGCGAGCATCCTTAATGGACGTGAGAAGGAAGGAGTGTACCCATAGTCTCGACGTATAAATAGCGTGCGCGAAAGGGGATAAAGAAATTTCCTCTCTCGTTTCTTAACTTTAACAGCGCTCCGGGGTTGCCAGTAATTTGTAAGAGCGTCTCAGTTGGACCCGAATAATCACTGAATCGATCAGAACTACAAGCTTTTCAATCTATTGTAGATAGCGGTTGAATTACACTCCTCACAAATGGCTGGCAACACTTGTCCAGGCACTATCAATTGGTGACGCGTATAATAAACTCTTTTTACCGTCAGAGTTCAAATGGCGTCAGGCTAAATGACACGTGTAATAAATTTATGTAGGCTAGACCTCAAAACGGAAAGAACACTTTCTTTTGATTGTAGTAAACGACATCTTTGAAAGTCTGGAAGGAGAGTTAATTGGCGCGCTGCTGCTACAGTTTGGCGCCAATTTGAAACCCTTTCAAAGGTAAACGAAGACAATAAACTTCTTTTTTGATTACAGAGACCTTATAAATTTTGATCAGTTGCAAAATTCAGCGAAGCAGTAACATGAGAAAATAGATTTCTTTATTTTTTCGGACTTTGAATAGGGAATTCGAAATACTTTGTCTTCGTTGAACATTTTTTTACGCCAAGAAAGTTTGCTTTTTTCTCAATTTTATCTTCCGGGACTGGCGAAAGGCGTGGGCAGTATATACAACTTCGCAAATACATGGCTTGTTTTCGATTAAAGTTTACGTGTCAGCAATATTTATACTTATGGCATCAATTTATTTATCAAACCTTATTTTGTAAGTCCTGAAATACTGAAGGTTAATAAATCATTAAAGGGGTAAAGAATTAAAATTAAGTGAAATACAAAAAAATATTTTTTTATCTATTTTCCTACTAATTATAAGCGTAAGCAGAAGTACATTAAATTAGCCTAGGAAGTAATCAAAAGCGGGGTTTGGGACACACCTCTCTTACGTAGCAATACTGAAGAAGGGCGACACATTCGCCACCTCGCGATTATATTTCTCAAACCTCCGATTTAGGTGCGACTCGTACGCCGAAATTTTCCCATTTGTAAGAGAAACAGCTAATGGCTGAAAATGACCACTGGAACTATAAAGGGACTGGAAAACGCCCCCTTCCACTATAAATCCGAGCCCTCTCTAGCATAGCATCGAGGGAAAGGATGGGGGCAGCGAATTTGGGATTAGTCAACACCATTCTTCACAGAGCTGTGCTAATTAGCTGGCAACTAATTAAATTATAATTAGCAATTAGATACATTTTTATGAACTAATTAAATAGCCAATTAGCAATCAGATTAACATTTATGAACTAATTAAATAGCCAATTAGCAATCAGATTAACATTTATGAACTAATTAAATAGCCAATTAGCAATCAGATTAATATTTATGAACGAATTAATTAGCCAATTAGCAATCAGATTAACATTTATGAACTAATTAATTAGCCAATTAGCAATTATGTTAATATTTATGAATTAATAAGCCAATTAGCAATTAGATTAATATTCATGAATTAATTAGCCAATTAGCCATTTTGTTAATATTTATGAATTAATTAACCAATTAGCAATTAGATTAACATTTATGAATTAATTAACCAATTAGCAATTAGATTAACATTTATGAATTAATTAGCCAATTAGCAATTAGATTAATATTTATGATATAAATAATTAGCCAATTAGCCATTAGACATTAGACCTAGAAACTAATTAAATTCAATTAGAAATTAGTAATTAGTAATTCGTTTTCAAACTAATTAATTACAATTACAAATTTCTCATTAATTATTTGTCTAATTAGGGCGAAAAAAGAAATCGTAAGTAACAAATAACACCATAAAAGTGTCCATGGATTTCCTGTTCTATTCTATTCTAATTAATTGGCATTTTTACTAATTGAAAACGGTTATTGAATTTTAATTACTTTACTGTTAATTGGGGAGTAATTATAATTAATTAGTATACATCGGAAAGGTAATTATCTAGCCAATAGGATTTTCAATTAATCTCTTTTGCCGATTTGAAGTAAAAAAATTACTTCCAAATTAGCAGTAAAATAATTAAAATCAATTACCATTTTCAATTAGTAAACAATGCCAATTAATTAGAATTTTAATTAAAGAGGTATTTTCTCTTGAGAAAAAGTTAGTCTACACATTTATGTTTTATGTGCCATCTAAGGTTAATTTGTTAAATTATAATTTAGCATCACTCTATGAAAATTTAATATGAAATCTATATAAATGATCGTTGCGGCGTAGTAAGATAAAAAACACGTCTTTCGTGAACATATTGATTAAAAATAAAAATTAAATTAAGAATATACAATTTATATTCTTTCGTCTCTACTTTAATTCATACGCTAATTTAAATTTATTCTGGTTAAAGATGACTTTAATAAATTAAGAAATTAATTAGCTAATAACTTAGTAGTGTCTAGTATGGCATCTAGATGACGCGAAACTATGATCCGCCCTAAGAAATCATAAAATTTCGCGCGATATTTTAACTCGATTCAATTGAGAATTTGGGGGAAATTCTAACCCCCCCCCCCCCCCCACTTATAGTTTGGCGAGAATTTTTATCTCTCCCAATAAGAATACGTTCTTTAAATAGATGACGCGTCTTTTGCACATTTCCTCTTCATTAGTATTTATTTTTTACTTTAAAAATCCCAGTTAACTTCGTAAACCTAATCGATATTTACGTATTTTAACACGTATATTTCTTAAAATCCAACTAGATTTAGGCATACATCTAGAAATGGCAATTTTCCACGTTTTTGGACTTTGGAGAGTGCCGTTGCGGTCATTTGAATTTATTTCTAAAATTTGACCTTGCTATTTAAAGAGTCGAGTCTGATAAGAGCCATCGATTAAAACGCGATTTGATCGTTATATAATAAACTAAAAATAGTTACGAGTCTGACTCAGCGCGCGAACGATATCCTTTAAAACCATTTTTTCCCGGTCATCGTGCTCATTTATTAAACCCGAGTTAAAATATACCACTGTATATAATAAACGAAACGATAAAATTTACTTCCTCTTGCAATAAAAGCCTAAGATTTACGCGTAAATCAAGTGGAGAATTCAAGCCGCGCAAAGCCTAAAATAAACCCGAATTTATCCCGAATATTTAGAACTTCATTATTGAGATGAACAAAAAAAAAACATGTATCTTATACCAGGGTATTTTGTCTAAGACTCGGGTTTGAGCGAGAACTCGTCGCTTCATTAATTTCTTTTCCTTTTTATTAATTTAATTCTTTTGTTTTTTAAACGTATATAATTAAGATTGTTACTTACGTTTCCATTCTAAGTCACTAGCAGGATATGTGTCAGTTGTTTTTTTAATATCTTCGAAGATGCAACCAGGCGTAACGACGCTTCTAATTAAAACATTAACCGCTTTAAATTACATTAGTCACCAGTTTTAATGTAATTAACTAGCGTCGCGAATAAATTACGATTCGATTTTTAATGAAAATGTTTTAATTGGGGATCGTTTAACAACATTAATAACAACAATTACACTTAAAAAGTATAAAAGAATACGCGTGGTGATTGACAATTATTGCAAAAATTGAAATTCATTTCTTTCAAACTAACTAACGAACATTTTTAGTTTCCTAATTTTCCATAATAATTTTTTTGGATTTTATTTTAGAGATGGCGCGTACAGTTTTAATCATTTTTTAAGCTCTTTTAAATCGCCCGTTGGCATTATTAATTTTTAACGAGGAACATGGGGGAATTTTTAGTGAATTTAATTTTTTAGAAAATGCCCGTTCGTCAACGATTCAACATCTTATCTAAAATAGTTCATTTTCGTTTTCGTTTATATCTCAAACTAAGATTTCAATATATATTTCATTTGATTCATTTTAAAAGTGGCTTTCACGCAAATACTCTCACTATTTATTATCATTTGGCTGTAGGTAACGCGAAGCTAAAGAGAAAATTACATCCAGTTTAAACTAATTAATTACACGCACAGGGTATTTGACACGCTCTCTTTTTATCCTACAGCCATGAAAATTACACCAATCAAAGGAGAGAGATAGGGTGGGGGGGGGGGAACACAATGATACAACTAAAACTTAAATACTATGAAGCGCAATTTATGTACAGTATGGTCACTTAATTTTAATCACCCCTTAATTGAGAATTTTATTTTAATTTTAGTGATTAACCTTTTGTCCGAATTTAGTTTAGTAGAATAAACACTGGGGAAGCGCGCTTCTCTACTTTAGGGGTTAAAGGTCATGGATGCTCACTTGATTCTTGACTTATAAAGGGATACTAAAAGTGTTTACTGAAGAGAATTTTCAGGTTAACGATTGAAATTAAAAGCAATTATTTCGTACAAAAAGACGAAAGTCTTATCGAGGGTGAACATCCACGCTTTTGAGTGTCTCTTTAATTATTAATTAAAAAATTAAAAAAAAAAAACAATTAAATGATATTTGAGCGATGTTTAAAGTTTATCAAAATTAGGTAATGTAGTTATACCATAAGTAACATAACACCTGACCCATCTTGGTTATACGTAATGGCATGGGATAATGACTCGATTTAAGTCAAGTAGGACGTAAATTAAATTTAACATAATCCTAAAACACTAAGAATAAAAATAGTTTAAAACTTTAAAGTCAAATTTTAGGATAATGATTGTAAATTATTGAGGCTTGACTTTTTTCGATTGATTTTCGGCGCCGGTACGGACTTTCCTAACTTCTATCGAGGTTTTGCTGGCGGTTTTTAAGTCGTAAGCCCATCCAATTAGGTAAAAGAAGTTAATGAAGCCGGTGGTGATGTTGTACTTGAATCCGTATTCGCTGGTGGCGTAGTCCCACGGGAAAGTGTGGTGGTAGTTATGGAAACCTTCTCCGATAGCGGCCAGTTGCACGAATCTGTTTTCAGTCGGGTTAATATTGACGTCGTAGGGCTTATCTCCAAACATATGGGCGAAACTGTTGACCATGAAGGAGCAGTTAAGGGTCCAGACGTATCTCAACATTCCCGAGACGAAGAAGGCGTTCCATAAGGTCTCACCCCAACCGTAAAACGGAGCGATTGTTGGCAAAATGATGCAGCATACCGTTATCAAATAATAGTAGTATCTGTAATTGAAAGAAATTGATTAAATACATTGAAACGAGTTTATTCGGTTCGCATGACGACAGAGTAAATCTTCGAAACATTTAAATTCAGGTTTTCCGGTCCTACATAAGGAACCCCCGCGGTAGACTAATATTGCAAAAAGAAATTTCCCCATGCAATTTAGGTATTAGCAAGTATTTGAGTAATTTTGAGGACGCTTATGAGGATGGCGCATCTTCAAGACATTATTCAGCCTTGAAACCCCTCGCTGTTAGCTCGAACCGGCGCGCCTTTCTTGCAACGGAGAAAGTATTGAGAACGAAGCGGGGGCAATAATTAAAATTCACTTAAATATTCTTAAACTTAAACTCGTTGCTATGTATTTTGATTTCATCATGGTTCCGAGAGAGCGCGTCTTTTCTAATACTTGAAAGTGAAATCTGGTTTGAAGGTCAAAACGCGAGTGGACTTCTATTGAAGTATATATTTTTTGCTTTATAAATTATTGCGCGCCCTTAAATCATGCCAAGAATATTTTATCAAATTTACTAATTAATAATATTAACTGTTAATTTTTGAAGGTATCTTCCGGGAATTTTTATACAAATCAACCTCTAACGCAGCGTGCATCAAATTACAAGAACTTCATTAGTAAGCGATAGGCAAATACTTCTACATTTTGATATTTCGGTACCAAAAATGATCAATTTTCAACTAAAAATACATCGAAATTAATAGAAATTCGATTTTTGGGACTTTCTTAAAATAAACTCAAATATTCTTATCAAATACTAACCTAAACTTCCTTATTATCATTAATAACTATTTTTATACTAATAGACAAAACATTCTCGCAATTCTAATGTCATTACTACCCTAGTCTATTCGATTGTTCAGTCATAATCACGTTTTTGTTCGAGGGTAAAATTACAGATCAGGTTTTAATCATTAAATATTCTACACGTGTCTCGATGACGGTGGAAGAGCCAAGAGGAAAAACCTAGAACATAACGGCGCGCCGCTCACCGCTCCCGTTGGCCCACTTTCATTTAATTTAATGATCTTAAAGGGTTAACGTATATACTGACTGCACGTGTTACGAAAAACGGTATAAAGGTCATTAACTCACTTTCTCTGGAAGGCAATGACGGGGTCATTCAGGAGATCGCTAAAGTCAAGGGTCTTGCCCTTCTCAATAACGGCCGGGTGCTTCTTGACCATCAACCATCCGATGTGAGAAAACCAGAAACCACGGTTCGAGTTATGAGGGTCAGCGTTGGTGTCCGTGAATTTGTGGTGAACACGGTGTTCCCGACACCAGTCGTATATGTCTTTCTGTAAGCGTCAAAATAAATTATTAATCAACAAACAAAAATTAATTAAATCAAGTAATTTGCTTAAGGAATTTAATATACAAGTTTCAATTAATTGTAGAGTTGTTAGATTTCACTAAAGAGGTTACATAAAAATGCCCCCCCACACCCCCGTCTCTCTCTCAGTTTAAACTTCAGTGCAGTGTTGTAATTCCCTCTGTGAGATATGTTAGTCGTGTCGGGTACCGCTAATCTTTCTCTCTGGCAACACTGGTATTATGACGTACTTGTCTTAGTGAAACCTCATTTATGAAACTTTTTAATATTTAATGCCATGTGTTTAATTGGTTCGGAGCAGGGGAACGGTCTGGCCGAGAGCGCGAGTTGTTTCCCCGAACTTCAAAACAAGTTTACTATGCCAAACGTTGGTTGTCGTGATAAGGTCGGGATATGATGGGAATTTTTAATTTTAGTAGTTAGCTAGCTAGCTTGAGGGGCAATGAATGGCTAGCCTTTCTCTAAGTGGGGAATTAAAACCCGCTTTATGTTTCGAAATAGCTTTGACCGAGAGGAGTTTTATGGGTAAGAAAGTCAAGAATTATGGGCCTCTGTGTCACGAGGTTAACTTATTTAAATTGGGTAATAAGTATTAACCTTTATTGCGCAATTATTTGATAAAGGCACGAGGGTGTTCACTACACTAGCCGGCATATTTTTTTTAATTTGAAAGTTTGATAAAATAAATTATTTAACCTTTATTGCCTAACTATTTGATAAAGGTTGTTTACTCGCCGGCATATTTTAATTTAAAATTTGATAAAATAGGCGACATTATGATTATAAAGTACATTCCATCAGGTGCGCGCGCATATATGCCGGGGGGGGAGTAATGCCTTCCACCCCTAACCCCCGTCTCAATTTAAAAGAAAATGGACTTTATAATAATATAAGCTATTCTTAGAAAGAGATGCGTGAGACCAACCGAGGGGCTAATCGCTCTTAGAGTCTCTGTCGACCTTTAACTAAATCGCGATAGAGATGTAGGTATTTTCGCTACGTACATTTTTTTAAAAAAATTATAATAAAGAAAGCCATATTTGTGTCACTATGTAAGCAAAAAACTGGTGTCAAGGTGGAATCACTGACGCTTAACAGATTAAATACTGAATGTTTTTTTTTTTTTTTCGAAACAACGCGAAATAATAATCATTAGGCCTAGCTATTAAGAAACACGTAAAGATTACTCACCTCAAAAGCGACGCAGTTCAGAAAACACAAGAGGATCCTGAGTGGTAATTTGGCTTTGTAGGTCCTGTGGGCCCATAATCTATGAGCGCCGGCTGTGATTCCAAATCCAGAAAAGATGTAGAGAACAAAAGCTGAAAAAAATTATTAGGCTCAGAGTTATAAATGGAAAAATCTAACATCGTAAAATAATTAAAAAGGATTGTCTAATATCATAAGTTCATAAGATATGTTCCATAAGTGTGTCACTGGTTACAAACTGGAGCTTGTCACGAAGTGAGTGTCGAAGAGGTATAGGTAGTGTCATACTTATGGAACAAACTTACGCTAATAGGCCTATGTATAGAAACTCACCCAATAAGTTGGTTTGCCACATTGCGGCCGTGATACTCAAGTACGCCCCATAAAAGGCGCCAACATGGAGTAAAGCGAAGATGAGAATATTCTCCCATACGATTCGAGTTGGGACATCCTTCAGGATTTCTTCATTCGTATTGATAGTCTTTCTTTGATATCGAAACGATTTATCAAATCATTTTCAGTCGCTTCGGTCGGAATTGGTTTCCGCTCTTGTTTGGTAGCTTGTCGCCTTTCTTCAGGGACCGCTGTTCCAACATGGCATATTTCCTCAACCGTCTCCGTGATTGCCGCAGTGGGAGCCATCGTTTTTCGTGATGCTTAAACAGATTCTCCTGTTTCATAAATAATTAAGGGGAAATTAGTTTTCTTTCAAAACGCACTTCTAATTTCTATCCGGTACTTTTTTATTTCAGGGAAATATTTGAGAAAATAAAAATTCCAAGTAGAACAAGATCAAATTTTTTTTATAAAAACATTTGGGGAAAGTTTCAGAGCCGGTTAATTTAATAAATGACTTTTCAGATTGTTTGATTTCATTGTTTTTAGAAACTGATTAATAAGGGGAAGATAAATAAATTAATTAATTAATGTTTATATAAAAATAATTCCAAGTTCCGTGACTATGTCAATTTTAATTTCGTTGGGTCAATATTTAACTTAACTCTCAAGCTAAGCCTAGAAACTATAAAGTAGTAGTGGCACTAATTTTAACTACCCATAGAATGTAATACAGTCAAAGGCGAGGAAGTGTCATTAATCTATAGAAACCTATCCTCGTGCTCATTTGCATACCATGTAAGACACTATTAACCCAAAAATATAAAGAATTAATTGAACGTTTCCTTATTATCATTATTAAGGGTGCTTATATTTTTCATAAGTTATATGTTTTTTTAACCATTAGCAGCTTTGATATTACCTAAACACACGAAACAAATTGCCTGGAAACACGGCTTTCAAATATTTTTCGGATTATAAAATTTTAAAACTTATCGCCTGTCTCGAAGCCCTAAGCCCTCTCAAACTTAAATTTAAAATAAATGCTTATTCACCAAAGAAACTTGGTAAAAGCACGTATATTAAACATAAACGGAATTTCCCCGAGTCTGTCTCTATAGAATAACCCAATTATTTAAAAGATTATTAGCGGATACGATTTAAATTGTATTCTAATACACTATGACGTACCGACACGTCCCTCGGTTATTTGGCAATAGAGGCCAATGATAGATATGTCTTAGTGCCAAAGCTATCAAACTGATTAAAATGGCAAGTACCGTCGTAGACTTTGAAGGGGCCCGTTTATAAATGATTTTTGGCCACAAAAAAAAATTGTTGAGTCACATTTTTTTAAATCCCCCTGGGAAATTTAGGTCAAACAAGTCCGGGTGTTTTAAGGATAAGGTTGGTGTCTTCCCTGCCACACTCTAAACAATTGTTCCCTTCGTCGTTTGTATGGTTCATGATTTGAATGTTGATTGCAAATAAGATATAGGCCCTACTAATATTGAGAGTGAAACTAAAATACGGCTTAAGGAATTAAGGCTGTATTTTCATTAATAAAATTAATTAGTTGACGGTCATGTATATTCCTATCAAGTGTAGGTAACTCTTTACAATATTTCTATTATTAAAAGTGAAATTTCCTTATAGTCATTTTCAGGGCCAAGTTTGGTGTGTATTTTCAATTTGAGGGCAAATTTAGAGATTTTCCTGAATTTATTTTTAACTTTCCCGAACTATTTTTCTTGAAATCCGGATCAAATTTTAAAAAGTAGCAAATACCAAACACCACCATGGAATGGGCATACAATAAACCCGGGTATTAAAATCCTTAAACTTAATCACTTAATTTAATTAATAAAATTAAGTTTAATTTCCTCAACAAAATAAGAATCGATCAGCATACTTACTACAAAATGGTACTGAATTAGACCGCTGTCATAATTAGAATAAACAAAGCATTTTGATTATCGCGAATGTTTTAATCAAAAATAAATCTTATCTAAGTTACGCTCGGTGAAATCAAGCTTTTATAAAACGTTACATCGCGGAAGAGGAAAAAAATTGGATAATCTATCAAAAAATATGTTGAAAAGGTTGAATTTATTTAAAACGCGACCCGTAACCATAATATATAAAGACGAAAATGAGATTAAGCGATTTGTCAGAAAACATACGCAAAGATTTTATGTACAGGGGAATTAAAAAGATAAGGTTTGATATTATCCCCTATGTCGACTAGTTAAAAATGACTGCAACGCGTCATAGGATAATTAAGCAAGAACAATGTCGAAAACATTAGTAGGAATTAAGGAAGCTACGTGCTTTGGTTCTGAATTAAAATTGATTAAGAAGATAAAGGTCTTTAGAAATCTTTATGAAAAGAATATATTTACGGTGGGATAATTTTTAGACTTAATTTTTTTATTCGTAATATAGTAAGGGGAATGAAGTTAATTAAGATTAATTTGATTATAATAATTTGGGCTAAATTCGTATAGAATTAGGAAATATTTTATAAATTAATATTGATATATATTCTATATCTGGAAGGCGTATTCTAAAGTGGATTGTTTCGACATTATAATCGATGATTCAAATCGGAAATTATTGCTTATTCGTTTTTGTCTAAGTATGCCTAGTATTCAACTTTCACACGATATTTAGCGCGCTTCCGCCTTTAAAATTAAAATAATTCTACAATTTAATTATTAATCCAGTATTTCGGAAGACAATTAACAGCCTAGATAAACCAGTTTCATAATATAATGTCTTTTATCAAATTAAAAATTGCGAGTGACGTACAAACTTCAACAAAATGAAAAACTGTACAATAGACCGCTCCACTAATCACCCCCAAAGAACCAACACAGGCGGGAGGTAACCCTCTTAGGCTCTTCCCTCGCGCCAAAGGTAATACCACGTGGAGCCCGAGCTCAATGCACGTGGTAGGCTAATCGAGTCGCACTCCCTCTAGCGGCGCGCGCTTTTTGGCGCGCGCGAAGGAAATATCCCGAGAAGGCGACAACCCTAGCCCCTGTGGTGTTTGCGTCTCTTTTCGTATTTATGGAATTGTCTATTCACTCGCATTTTTAACAAAAACCGCTTATCAATAAAGTTAGAAGGTCATAAGTTGAAGTGAGTTTAAATATTTCATTGCAAGGCGTACACGTTACATAAATAAATTAAAATTTCCCTTAAAAAAATCCAAACTAACCTAACACTAAATATTATTTAAATTTAAGTAGCCACCCTGTACACTTCCATTTCAAATTAAAATTAAAATCAAAACCTGTCAACTGAATTTTGATTTACAACCGTAACTTTAAATGTAGGTTAGTGCGAATGGATTCCTATTCACAAAAAGAAATCAACGAATAATCCTCGCAGTTATAAACTGTTTTTGTAGTAACAAACAATATAATTTCGCAAAATAGGTCGTTATTTTAAAAATACCCTTATAAATTTCCCGATTTTCACTTTCCCATTTTCCAAAGTATTTACACAAGAGACTTAACAAAGTAAAAGGCATCCCCTTTCCCTTTTCAATCGAATTTAAATTTTATTAAAACTAGTTTTTTTCGGCCACGATTTTTGTTAAGTGCGCTTTATAACTCTTAAAGTCCAAATGCAAGCGGAATAAAGTATATACATAGTTTTCAGACTAGAAGGATTGATACCATCTACACCAAGAGGCCAGGCCATTTGATGGACAAAATGCAGTACCAAATAACCTGATCTCCTGGTGTTAGTGAAAATATGTATTGATCAGCCTCGAGTGAAGAGCACGCTTCAAGGCAGGTTAACTTTAAATTCAAAAATTCGCAACGGGGGTTAGTTTGTTTTTAACAATCCTAGTATTTCTCTAACCTCCTTAACGCCCGCGATTTACCTTGGTATTGTTATTTTTAGTCGCCTTGCCGCCGGTTTCAAGCCGCGAAAAAGCTCTCAATAGCCTCTTAATTGAGGTGCTAACGGGATTTAAACTCTCTCTACAAATTGTAATAAATGAAGTACCTATATTTTATTGGCCATTAGGTCAAAAGCTCAAAACTTTCCCTTCGCTATGGAAAGTTTTTGAATATAATTGTGATTTATTTATTTATTAAAGAAAAGGCGCTATGCTATTTGTAAAGAAGATTTAAACGATTTGTTATACTGACGCGACTTATATTCATTTTGAATTGAGTCAAATGAACCTAAATCATGATTAATTTCGGCGAATTCGTGGCAAGTAAACAATTCCCTGAATTAAAGATTAATGTGCCTTTAATTTCGCAAAACAAAAACGAATCTCCAAAGTATAAAAATCACT
>JAEQBA010001143.1:0-37301 GCA_019434445.1 Phalangium opilio
TGAAATCACTTTTAAGGAGCATTTTATAGGGAATTAAGCTGAATTCGGTAAAAATTTGTCCAGAAAAAAATGCATTCAAAAATGTACCGAAAAATCGCATGTTTTTTTCTTCAAGATACAAAATCCGTGACTACGATTTCTTATTGAAAATTGAATTTTAACAGTTTTTTTTGATTGATGTCGTTACATTTGCTTGAATTAAAGTAAAATGTACAAAATAGCGGCTTCAGTGGTTATATTTGAAACTAGTTAAGAAATACTCAAAATATGCTTTTCTGGCCGTGAAACGTCGATTTTGAAATGTTATTAAAATCGAGGTACATTTTTATTTATTGTTCAATCGAGATGAAATCACACTTTTAAGGAGTATTTTTAGAGAATTAAGCTGAATTCGGTCAAAATTTTGTCCAGAAAAAAAATGCATTCAAAAAATGTACCGAAAAAATCGCATGTTTTTTTTCTTCAAGATACTAAAAACCCGTGACAACGATTTCTTGTTGAATTGATTTAACAGTTTTTGATGAATATCGTTACATTTGCTTGAATTAAAGCAAAAAGTACAAAAATTATGGTTTCAGTGGTTAAATTTGAAAATAATGAAGAAAAACTCGAAATATGCTTCTCTGGCCGTGAAACGTCGATTTTGAAAATGTTATTAAAAATCGAGGTACATTTTTATTTATTGTTCAATCGAGATGAAATCACTTTTAAGGAGTATTTTATAGGGAATTAAGCTGAATTCTATAAAAATTTGTCCAGAAAAAAATGCATTCAAAAATGTACCGAAAAAATCGCATGTTTTTTGCTTCAAGATACAAAACCCGTGACAACGATTTCTTGTTGAAAATTTAATTTTAACAGTTTTTTGAATGAATATCGTTACATTTTCTAGAATTAAAGCAAAAAGTACAAAAATTATGGTTTCAGTGGTTAAATTTGAAAATAGTGAAGAAATACTCAAAATATGCTTCTCTGGCCGTGAAACGTCGATTTTGAAAATGTTATTAAAAATCGAGGTACATTTTTATTTATTGTTCAATCGAGATGAAATCACTTTTAAGGAGCATTTTATAGGGAATTAAGCTGAATTCGGTAAAAAATTTGTCCAGAAAAAAATGCATTCAAAAATGTACCGAAAAAATCGCATGTTTTTTTCTTCAAGATACAAAATCCGTGACTACGATTTCTTATTGAAAATTGAATTTTAACAGTTTTTTGATTGAATGTCGTTACATTTGCTTGAATTAAAGTAAAATGTACAAAAATAACGGCTTCAGTGGTTATATTTGAAAATAGTTAAGAAATACTCAAAATATGCTTTTCTGGCCGTGAAACGTCGATTTTGAAAATGTTATTAAAAATCGAGGTACATTTTTATTTATTGTTCAATCGAGATGAAATCACTTTTAAGGAGTATTTTATAGAGAATTAAGCTGAATTCGGTCAAAAATTTGTCCAGAAAAAAATGCATTCAAAAACGTACCGAAAAAATCGCATGTTTTTTTCTTCAAGATACAAAATCCGTGACAACGATTTCTTGTTGAAAATTGAATTTTAACAGTTTTTTGAATGAATATCGTTACATTTGCTTGAATTAAAGCAAAAAGTACAAAAATTATGGTTTCAGTGGTTAAATTTGAAAATAATGAAGAAAAACTCAAAATATGCTTCTCTGGCCGTGAAACGTCGATTTTGAAAATGTTAAAGCCTCGAATAGCGTATACTGCAGACATAGCGAAGGCGTTTCTGCAAATATCCTTGAATACTAATGATCGAGACGCTCTGCGTTTTCTGTGGAGGGACGGATCACCGGAAGATATTTCACAGCCCTTCGACGAATATCGGATAACTCGAGTTGCTTTTGGAGTCACTTCGAGTCCATTCCTTTTAACCGCGACGATCAGGCATCACCTAGATCAGAATCAAAAGGAAAATCATGTCATCTGCGAAGCTATTCGAGAGGGACTGTACATAGATGATCTAGCGTCTGGAGCCGATGACGTAAAAGAAGCTTTTGATTTATCAATAGGATGCAAAGAAGTCATGAGCAGAGCGGGAATGAATTTGCGAAAATGGAAAACAAATTCAAGAGAACTAAGAGAAAAATGGAATGAAAATATGGGAAAGTCAGAGGATTTCCTACTAACAGACCCCAGAAATCCGGATTCAACCATCTTAGGCATAAAATGGAAACCAGAAAAGGATTGTTTGGCATTTGACATGACAGGTCTGTTGGAATTTCTGGTCGAGAAAAAATGCACCAAAAGATTCATTTTACAAGCAGTAGCCAGGATATTCGATCCTCTGGGCCTACTAGCACCCTTCACGGTTCGAGGAAAATTTCTATTCCAAGAACTTTGGCAGAGAGGTGTTGATTGGGACGATCAATTAGACGATGAATTGGTAAAAATCTTTGAAAACTGGTGTCAAGAAGTACCGCACCTTGGAAAGATTGAAATCCCAAGGCACTATTTCCAAGAAAGGAGCGAAGGTTCTACCATACCGTACAAGGAACTCGTTTGTTTTTGTGACGCAAGCGAAAAGGGATACGCTGCTGTGGTGTATTTACGGTACAAGACATCGGAAGGGAAGATCGGAACTACTCTAGTGGCAGCTAAAAGCCGAGTAGCGCCTCTGAAGAAAACCAGTTCAAAAAATAAGAAAATCACGACCACGAAGATCACACTGCCGAAACTAGAATTAACGGCAGCCCTACTAGGAGCACGGCTAGTAAAATACTTGCTAGAGAAAGATTTTACAAGGGAAAATCCCAAATTGTCAATGTGGACGGACAGCACCATAGCTCTGGGATGGATCAAACATTCACCAAACAAGTATTTACCCTACGTCAGCAACAGAGTAAGCGAAATCCAGAGTCTAACGGACCCGACTACTTGGCACTACTGTCGAGGGGTTAACAACCCCGCTGATTTACCTACGAGGGGAAGAAAAGCAGAAGAGCTTCTCACTCTCAAGTTATGGTGGGAAGGGCCACCATTTTTAAGAATGGAGGAAAAAGATTGGATTAAAGAGAATCCAAGCCCGGGAATTTACCCAAAGGCTTGCGATGAAGAACTTAGACCGGCGTTTAAGGATACATACCAAGGAGCCTGTATAAGCGGAAAGGAACCTGAACCCCTCCTCGACCTAGAAAAGTTCAGCACTCTAAAGAAAGTACTACGGGTAATGGCCTGGGTACACAGATTCGTTGGAAACGTCAGAGCGAGAGTGTCAAAGAAGAAAGAGGAGTGGAAAGGGGGACCCTTGGATGCTGAGGAAATAAACAAAGCCGAGAGGATAGTCATCCAGCAAGAACAGAAAAGAGATTATGGAAACGAAATCTCAAAAATTAAGAATAGACAAGAAATTTCGAAGGAATCGAAACTATATCTACTAGACCCGTTCCTAGATGAAAATGGACTACTCAGCGTTGGAGGTAGATTAGAAAAGTCGGAATTCACGTATAGAGAAAAGCACCCCTGGATATTGGACCCGACAAATCAACTATCTCGTTTAGTCGCAGATTCCTGCCACCTAAAAACAATGCACGGAGGTCAAGGAATGACAATGACGCATCTGAGGGAAAGATTTTGGATCCCCAGAGCACGCCAATTGATAAAATCAAGAATCAATTCTTGTTTAATCTGTCGAAGATTATCGGCCAAGCCAGGGAAACAGATTGAAGCACCGCTTCCGGCGGACCGGATTAGAAAAGCCAAACCGTTTGAAATAACCGGGGTGGATTTTGCTGGACCACTACATACTAAAACCGGCAAAACCACAACTGAAAAATCTTATATAGCTCTCTTCACCTGCGCCGTCACGAGAGCGACGCATTTAGAATTGGTACCAAGCTTGACCACGGAAAGGTTTCTCCAGGCTTTTCGGCAGTTTGCCGCCCGACGGGGAATACCATCAACGATCTATAGCGACAACGCGCTCACGTTTAAGAAAGCCTCCGAAGACTTAAAGATAATTTGGAAAACCATCCGAGATCGGGATGTAATGAACTACTTTTCGGAAGCCAGGATAACGTGGAAGTTTATCGTTGAACGAGGAGCGTGGTGGGGAGGATGGTACGAGAGGATGGTGGGGCTAACAAAGATAGCTCTAAGGAAGGTTTTAGGTAAAGCCAAACTAGACAAGGAGGAGATGAGGACTCTACTGGCAGAAGTGGAGGCGATTCTGAATTCGAGGCCTCTCACGTTCACCTACAACGAGAAGGACGAGCCCTCTCCTTTAACCCCAGGACATTTTCTTATCGGAGATCGACTGACGTCACTACCGTCGAGAAAATTCCCGACCAGCGTAGTCGTCCCGTCAACTAAGAAAGAGTTGACTAATCGCTTAAAGTATCAACAGGTGCTTCTGGAAAAAATCTGGCAAAGATGGAACAAGGAGTACCTTCTGGAGCTTCGCACTAGTAACGAGAGGAAGCCAGCTTCTAAGGGGACCGAATACCAGATCGACGACCTGGTGATGGTTCAGGAGGACCGTACCCCGCGTATGTTGTGGAAAACTGGACTGATAGCCGAATTATTTAAAGGACGCGACGGAATTACAAGATCGTGTAGGGTTAGATTACCTAACGGAACATTTTTGAAACGCCCTATACAGTTGCTCTACAAATTAGAAGTTTTAAATTAGAATCCATTTGTATTGCATGTTGTGTTTTATTCTGTATCATTTTATTGGATTGTTTGAATTTACTTGTATTGGTATTAAGGGATTAATTTGAATTTAAAGATGAACTTCTAAAAGTTCATGGGGGGAGCGTGACGTAAATCGTAAATTGAACTGAGATACTTAGCTTTAAAATGCCAATATTCATGGATAGGGAGAACTTATTCCTAAGGGGATAAGTTTTCTTGGTTAAGGGTTAAGACCACCGGCATGGACCGCTCCTAGTTTTGGAGGTTCGCCCCCTCTGTTGACGATTCCTCGATTCGGGGGATTATAAGATACCGAGCGAGGTTGGGAGTAAAAAAAGGGGGGTTTCATTTTGAGTTTTTTGGGTACTTTTTCAATAAGAAAAGATCACTCTCCATATATTTTTCGGGATGTAAAGACGTGTTGGTCGGAGTGACCGTTTTTTGTATTAAAGTTCATGATAATTTTGTGTTTTTCGCTAACCCTTGGACTGAACCATTATTTCGCCTACGAGATTTAAAGGTTTTAAAACTATTCTGTGACACTACTGCTTGCGAACCATAGAAACGCCATGGCAGAACCGTTTGACCATTGTCTCTCGTACCGTTGCTATAGACCCTTTTTACGTAAAAAAGAGATGTCAATCCTTAGTATCGGGACATATGGGAGGGGGGGGGGTTTCACCCCTCGCCGTCTCTGCTCTATTTATGATCTTTCCATCGACTCGACTCACTCGAGCGAGATGGAAGGCAAAGTTTTACCCCCGTGTCTTTCCATGTCGAAGTGGTCTATTAACATAAGTCAGTTTAACCAAGAGTAAAAATCATAACGTCCATGTTGAATGTGCTGCCATTGTTGAAATTTGCACTAAAATTAACAAAAGGTTTCACTATGGAGCGTTCAGGGCATGAACGGGGATATGTTAGCAACCTATTAACGACACAATGTCATACACGTACTCTCTTAAAAGTGATAATAAATGTAGTTATAAAATGTTTTCGGGGAATGGAATTGTGCTCGAAAACCCGAGATAAGTAAATTTTTAAAATTATTGAGAGGGAAAAAATTTACTACCAGTAAAGTAAGTTTATTCAATGGAATAGGGTGATGGAACATACTTTCTTAAGCATGTAAGTTTTAATTAAAAAAAAGTTTCAATATCTGCGCATTCAGTCAAGTGATTAACCTTAATCTTATCGATACTTTTTAGGTCTTGGTTAAATCCAAGACGCGTTTTGATTAATCTTCTTTTTGTTATTGTTTTAAAAAGATGAAGGTTAATTTGTCTCACTTAATTTAAATTCGAATTATTAACTAGCACTCTCGGCAACAGCCATATCGCGCTGAAAACACCGGTTCTCGTCCGATCACCGAAGTTAAGCAGCGTCGAGCGCAGTCAGTACTTGAAAACCCTGCGTGCCGTTGGCTTTTTCACTTTTGTTTCCTCTTTTAAATTCCACCAGATATGAAAAACCAAACATATCTTCTTTTTGTTATTGTTTTAAAAAGATGAAGGTTAATTTGTCTCACTTAATTTAAATTCGAATTATTTAGCACTCTCGGCAACGGCCATATCGCGCTGAAAACACCGGTTCTAGTCCGATCACCGAAGTTAAGCAGCGTCGAGCGCAGTCAGTACTTGGAAACACTGCGTGCCGTTAGCTTTTTCACTTTTGCTTACTGTTTTAAATTCCACCAGATATAAAAAAAGCAAACATATCTTCATTTTGTTATAGTTTTATAAAAATGAAGGTTAATTAAATTCAAATTATTAAATAGCACTCTCGGCAACGGCCATATTACGCTGAAAACACCGGTTCTCGTCAGATCACCGAAGTTAAGCAGCGTCGAGCACAGTTAGTGCTTTGGAGGGAGACCACTTAGGAACACTGCGTGCCGTTGGCTTTTTCACTTTTTTTTCCTCTTTTAAATTCCAATAGATATGAAAAAAGCAAACGTATTTTCTTTTTGTTATTGTTTTAAAAAGATGAAGGTTAATTTGTTTCACTTAATTTAAATTCGAATTTTTAAGTAGCACTCTCGGCAACGGCCATATCACGCTGAAAACACCGGTTCTCGTCCGATCACTGAAGTTAAGCAGCGTCGAGCGCAGTCAGTACTTGGGAGGGAGACCACTTAGGAACACTGCGTGCCGTTGGCTTTTTCACTTTTTTTTCCTCTTTTAAATTCCATAGATATGAAAAAGCAAACATATTTTCTTTTTGTTATTGTTTTAAAAAGATGAAGGTTAATTTCTCTCACTTAATTTAAATTCAAATATTTAGCACTCTCGGCAACGGCCATATCACGCTGAAAACACCGGTTCTCGTCCGATCACCGAAGTTAAGCAGCGTCGAGCGCAGTCAGTACTTGGAAACCCTGCGTGCCGTTGGCTTTTTCACTTTTGTTTCCTCTTTTAAATTCAACAGATATGAAAAAAGCAAACATATCTTCTTTTTGTTATTGTTTTATAAAGATGAAGGTTAATTAAATTCAAATTATTAAATAGCACTCTCGGCAACGGCCATATCACGCTGAAAACACCGGTTCTCGTCCGATCACCGAAGTTAAGCAGCGTCGAGCGCAGTCAGTACTTTGGAGGGAGACCACTTAGGAACACTGCGTGCCGTTGGCTTTTTCACTTTTTTTCCTCTTTTAAATTCCAATAGATATGAAAAAGCAAACTATTTTCTTTTTGTTATTGTTTTAAAAGATGAAGGTTAATTTGTCTCACTTAATTTAAATTCGAATTATTACTAGCACTCTCGGCAACGGCCATATCACGCTGAAAACACCGGTTCTCGTCCGATCACCGAAGTTAAGCAGCGTCGAGCGCAGTCAGTACTTGGAAACTCTGCGTGCCGTTGGCTTTTTCACTTTTGTTTCCTCTTTTAAATTCCACCAGATATGAAAAAAGCAAACATATCTTCTTTTGTTATTGTTTTATAAAGATGAAGGTTAATTAAATTCGAATTATTAAATAGCACTCTCGGCAACGGCCATATCACGCTGAAAACACCGGTTCTCGTCCGATCACCGAAGTTAAGCAGCGTCGAGCGCAGTCAGTACTTGGGAGGGAGACCACTTAGGAACACTGCGTGCCGTTGGCTTTTTCACTTTTTTTTCCCTTTTAAATTCCAATAGATATGAAAAAAGCCAACATATTTTCTTTTTGTTATTGTTTTAAAGATATGAAGGTTAATTTGTCTCACTTAATTTAAATTCGAATTATTAACTAGCACTCTCGGCAACGGCCATATCACGCTGAAAACACCGGTTCTCGTCCGATCACCGAAGTTAAGCAGCGTCGAGCGCAGTCAGTACTTGGGAGGGAGACCACTTAGGAACACTGCGTGCCGTTGGCTTTTTCACTTTTTTTCCTCTTTTAAATTCCAATAGATATGAAAAAAGCAAACATATCTTTTTTTTGTTATTGTTTTATAAAAATGAAGGTTAATTAAATTCAAATTATTAAATAGCACTCTCGGCAACGGCCATATCACGCTGAAAACACCGGTTCTCGTCCGATCACCGAAGTTAAGCAGCGTCGAGCGCAGTCAGTATTTGGGAGGGAGACCACTTAGGAACACTGCGTGCCGTTGGCTTTTTCACTTTTTTTTCCCTTTTAAATTCCAATAGATATGAAAAAAGCAAACATATTTTCTTTTTGTTATTGTTTTAAAGATATGAAGGTTAATTTGTCTCACTTAATTTAAATTCGAATTATTAACTAGCACTCTCGGCAACGGCCATATCACGCTGAAAACACCGGTTCTCGTCCGATCACCGAAGTTAAGCAGCGTCGAGCGCAGTCAGTACTTGGAAACATTGCGTGCCGTTGGCTTTTTCACTTTTGTTTCCTCTTTTAAATTCCACCAGATATGAAAAAAAACATATCTTCTTTTTGTTATTGTTTTATAAAAATGAAGATAATTAAATTCAAATTATTAAATAGCACTCTTGGCAACGGCCATATTACGCTGAAAACACCGGTTCTCGTCCGATCACCGAAGTTAAGCAGCGTCGAGCGCAGTCAGTACTTGGGAGGGAGACCACTTAGGAACACTGCGTGCCGTTGGCTTTTTCACTTTTTTTCCTCTTTTAAATTCCAATAGATATGAAAAATGCAAACTTATTTTCTTTTGTTATTGTTTTAAAGATATGAAGGTTAATTTGTCTCACTTAATTTAAATTCGAATTTTTAACTAGCACTCTCGGCAACGGCCATATCACGCTGAAAACACCGGTTCTCGTCCGATCACCGAAGTTAAGCAGCGTCGAGCGCAGTCAGTACTTGGAAACACTGCGTGCCGTTGGCTTTTTCACTTTTGTTTTACTCTTTTAAATTCCACCAGATATGAAAAAAGCAAACATATCTTCATTTGTTATTGTTTTATAAAGATGAAGGTTAATTAAATTCAAATTATTAAATAGCACTCTCGGCAACGGCCATATCACGCTGAAAACACCGGTTCTCGTCCGATCACCGAAGTTAAGCAGCGTCGAGCGCAGTCAGTACTTGGGAGGGAGACCACTTAGGAACACTGCGTGCCGTTGGCTTTTTCACTTTTTTTTCCTCTTTTAAATTCCAATAGATATGAAAAAAGCAAACATATTTTCTTTTGTTATTGTTTTAAAATGATGAAGGTTAATTTGTCTCACTTAATTTAAATTCGAATTATTAACTAGCACTCTCGGCAACGGCCATATCACGCTGAAAACACCGGTTCTCGTCCGATCACCGAAGTTAAGCAGCGTCGAGCGCAGTCAGTACTTGGGAGGGAGACCACTTAGGAACACTGCGTGCCGTTGGCTTTTTCACTTTTTTTTCCTCTTTTAAATTCCAATAGATATGAAAAAGCAAACATATTTTCTTTTGTTATTGTTTTAAAAAGATGAAGGTTAATTTGTCTCACTTAATTTAAATTCGAATTTTAACTAGCACTCTCGGCAACGGCCATATCACGCTGAAAACACCGGTTCTCGTCCGATCACCGAAGTTAAGCAGCGTCGAGCGCAGTCAGTACTTGGGAGGGAGACCACTTAGGAACACTGCGTGCCGTTGGCTTTTTCACTTTTTTTTCCTCTTTTAAATTCCAATAGATATGAAAAAGCAAACATATTTTCTTTTTGTTATTGTTTTAAAAAGATGAAGGTTAATTTGTCTCACTTAATTTAAATTCGAATTATTAAATAGCACTCTCGGCAACGGCCATATCACGCTGAAAACACCGGTTCTCGTCCGATCACCGAAGTTAAGCAGCGTCGAGCGCAGTCAGTACTTGAGAGTTCGCTTTGACTAACCTGCGTGCCGTTGGCTTTTTCACTTTTGTTTCCTCTTTTAAATTCCACCAGATATGAAAAAAGCAAACATATCTTCTTTTTGTTATTGTTTTATAAAGATGAAGGTTAATTAAATTCAAATTATTAAATAGCACTCTCGGCAACGGCCATATCACGCTGAAAACACCGGTTCTCGTCCGATCACCGAAGTTAAGCAGCGTCGAGCGCAGTCAGTACTTGGGAGGGAGACCACTTAGGAACACTGCGTGCCGTTGGCTTTTTCACTTTTTTCCTCTTTTAAATTCCAATAGATATGAAAAAAGCAAACATATTTTCTTTTTGTTATTGTTTTAAAAAGATGAAGGTTAATTTGTCTCACTTAATTTAAATTCGAATTATTATCTAGCACTCTCGGCAACGGCCATATCACGCTGAAAACACCGGTTCTCGTCCGATCACCGAAGTTAAGCAGCGTCGAGCGCAGTCAGTACTTGGGAACACTGCGTGCCGTTGGCTTTTTCACTTTTGTTTCCTCTTTTAAATTCCACCAGATATGAAAAAAGCAAACATATCTTCTTTTTGTTATTGTTTTATAAAGATGAAGGTTAATATGTCTCACTTAATTTAAATTTGAATTTTTAAGTAGCACTCTCGGCAACGGCCATATCACGCTGAAAACGCCGGTTCTCGTCCGATCACTGAAGTTAAGCAGCGTCGAGCGCAGTCAGTTTTTGGGAGGGAGACCACTTAGGAACACTGCGTGCGGTTGGCTTTTTCACTTTTTTTTCCTCTTTTAAATTCCAATAGATATGAAAAAAGCAAACATATTTTCTTTTTGATATTGTTTTAAAAATATGAAGGTTAATTTGTCTCACTTAATTTAAATTCGATTTATTAACTGGCACTCACGGCAACGGCCATATCACACTGAAAACACCCGTTCTCGTCCGATCACCGAAGTTAAGCAGCGTCGAGCGCAGTCAGTACTTGGGAACACTACGTGCCGATGGCTTTTTCACTTTTGTTTCCTCTTTTAAATTCCACCAGATATGAAAAAGCAAACATATCTTCTTTTTGTTATTGTTTTATAAAGATGAAGGTTAATTAAATTCAAATTATTAAATAGCACTCTCAGCAACGGACATATCACGCTACAAACAGCGGTTCTCGTCCGATCACTGAAGTTAAGCAGCGTCGAGCGCAGTCAGTACTTGGGAGGGAGACCACTTAGGAACACTGCGTGCGGTTGGCTTTTTCACTTTTTTTTCTCTTTTAAATTCCAATAGATATGAAAAAAGCAAACATATCTTCTTTTTGGTATTGTTTTAAAAATATGAAGGTTAATTTGTCTGACTTTATTTAAATTCGAATTATTAACTAGCACTCACGGCAACGACCATATCACGCTGAAAACCCCGGTTCTCGTCTGATCACCGAAGTTAAGCAGCGTCGAGCGCAGTCAGTACTTGGGAACACTGCGTGCCGTTGGCTTTTTCACTTTTGTTTCCTCTTTTAAATTCCACCAGATATGAAAAAAGCAAACATATCTTCTTTTTGTTATTGTTTTATAAAGATGAAGGTTAAAAGGTGACACGACTTCCAGCACACGTAATCAAGTAGACAGTCTCCCTTAAATTGTCGTTAAGTGCGTAGAGTCAACGGTAATTTGCGGCTTGCTACTATCAAGAATGTCGGCTTAAACCAGCTACGGACACGACTATACGCCAGGACTTTGGATCAAAAGGGATACTCAAACGGACCGGATGTGTCTCCTCTGACTACTCCAACAAAGGTACCGCAACACCGCCGGAAATAAACGCCACCATCAATTCAAGTAATCCAGAAAGACGTAATTATCTACAGAACTGCGGAACGTTTTCGGTTTTTTTGCGGCATTATAGACTCATTGACTCTCGGTTCTCATTTTTTAAGAACATAACGCGTACGGTTATCTCAAGCGGTAGAAACGAGATAAAAAAATTACATTAAAACGTACAATTAGCTAACCGTATAAAAACGCTTTCGAAACCGGTAAAAAATAAACGGACAAAAAACAGCATCTAAACTATGGTCGAACAAAAAATCGCTTATCTTGAACTTAAACTGTGATTAACGAAATCCGAAGATCGCCAGATAGCCAAGGAAACAGGAACCGAACTAATCAATCTGCTCTCTTCTATTCATAGGTAGTTATAACGATTTATTTCTTCTTAAATTTTACACGTATTGGTACTACCAAACAATATCCACCCAAAGGACCGCTCTCACTGGCAATAAATACTAAAATGGAAGCCTCACTAAGTGATATACTTAGAGAAATGAAGGATTTGAGGGCAACGATAAAAACTGATGTAGATAAGATGGGGACTAAGATTAGGTCAGAAGTACAAACTATAGCGTTGAAGGTTGATGACATAAAAACGGCGATGAAAGAGACAAATGGAAAAATTGATAAGATATGTAGAAAAGGTCAAACATAACTATTATTATACACGGGTGTGAAGTAATTTGGAAAATTAAAGAAATTAATGTGAAACTCACTATGGTTCACCAGACTGAACGACGAGCCGCGGCTCGAAACGTCTCATTTTTAATTTGGATGTTTTAAATAAATTATTATTTAACTCTAATTACACGTGGTTTATCTCCGTAAATTTCTTTAATTTTCCAAATATGTAGAAAAGTTAATGAACATGAAACTAGAATAGAGAAACTTGAAAAGCAAAGCGAAATGGTAGAGGATATAAGATTTGATTATGATAGTTTTGTAATTGATATTAACAACAAGCTAGAATTAAAAAATAAAGAGATTAATGAGCTAAAACATAAGCAGGAACTTATAGAACTGGACAAACGAAGAAATAATTTAGTTTTAACCGGTATACCTGAAAAACCAGGTGAAACCAGAGAGCAGCTAGCAGATATCGTGAACGATATCTTTAAGGGATTAATGGGCATACCAACTAGAATACGACCCACACAAGTATATAGACGTGGTGAAATCCGTAGGATAGTTTTAAGTGTAGGAGACGCTGATACTAAAAGAGAGATCTTAAAAAAGGCTTACCAATTAAAAGGATCAAATATATTCATATCACATAATTTCACGCCGAAACAAGAATTTGCTCGATTGCATTTAAGACAGTTCTGTAAAATCCCTGGAAATGAGAAAACTAAATTTATTTCCCACTTCATGCTACAAAAAGGTGATGAAAAATATTATAACAATGAACTTGAACAAAAAGTTCTTGTAAAGAACTAAAATTAAATACCAATAAAATACTCTATATTTGTTATCCATAATAACCCAAAATGAAATTTATCTACTCGAACATCAGAAGCGCAAGATGTAATTTACCAAATCTGATTGCAACGCTAGCGACAAAAGGGATAGATCCGGATATAATAGCCTTAATAGAAACATGGTTTAGAGAAAAAACATTTTTATACCTGCAAAATTATAATTTTTTTGGAATAGGGAATAGACTAGGTGGGGGGGGGGGGGTGGGATTCTACTGTAAACAAGATATAAAAATAATCAGAATTTCAAACCTATGCATGTGTACGCAAGACGTGGAGAGTTATGTTATAAAGGTTTTAGAAACTGACGAAATCTATGCGATAATATATAGACCCCACTCCTCAAACTTTCACAATTTTTTAAATGCCCTGGAATTCATATTGGAGGGACTGGGAAATAATAAAAATAGGAAAATATTAGCAGGTGATTTTAATATAAACCTACTAGAAACTACTCCATGCTCGAATGCCTTAATAGAACTATGTTTGATCTATGGTCTCAAACAAACTGTCCAAACTCCCACTAGAACAACGATAAGCACTGCCACCTGTATTGATAATATCTTTATAAATTTTGAGGGCATTACCAAAGTACTAGCCAGCGTGGATATAACTGATCATAGGCCCTTATACCTTACCTCTACAACAATTCTGAAAAAGACAACACAGTTAGATTAAGGGATTACAGTAAAACCATTTTACAAAAATTTAAATCAAGAATCAACAATATAAATTGGGAACAACTTTACAATAACTCTGACATTAATACGGCTTACGATTTCTTCGAAGAAAAAATCAGTGCCGAATATAACATGAGTTTTGCATACAAGACAATAAAATTAGGAAAATACTCGTGGATAACAGACGATATAAAAGAAATTTTGAGGAATTAACATAAAGCACAAAAAAGGTTTAGAAGATCGCCCGCACAGGTGAACAAAGATCAATACCTACATCTTAGAAACCAAGCAAACAATATTATTAGAAATAGCCGTAATGAGTTTTTCAGGAGTAAGTTATATGGTTCAAAAACGAATAAAGAAAAATGGCAAATTGTAAATCATCTATTGGGAAAAGGTCAAATGATCCCAGAACAAATTACATTACACCCTAATAAATTAAATGAATATTTTACTAGCAACGAATCTAAACCAATTAATGTTAAATCATTAAACTTTTTCGAACTAAACCCCAACACAATGGCTCTCTACGAAACCGACGAAGCAGAACTTGTAACCATAATTAACTCTCTCCAAAATAACTCGTCATCTGGCTTTGACGGCATAAAAGCTAAACCGCTGAAAATAGTGATAGAAAGCATAATAACCCCTCTTAAATACCTAATTAACTTATCCTTCAATCTAGGTATCTATCCAGAAAATCTAAAAAAAAAACCATAATAGTTCCAATTTTTAAAAGAGACGACCCAAAAACTCTGTCAAATTATCGCCCTATTTCACTTCTATCTATTATAGCAAAAATATTTGATAAAGCCTTTCACGTGCGACTCAACTCCTTCGTGGAGAAATTTAACATATTATCGAAATTTCAATTTGGTTTCCGTAGTGGAAATGGTACAATGGAAGCATTAGGGGGAGCATACAAGTATATTCTAGAGGCACTTGATCAAAGTGAAATCTGTGTGGGCGTTTTTCTGGATCTGCGAAAAGCTTTCGATAGTGTAGATCACGAACATCTACTAAACAAACTATACAAACAAGGGATCAGAGGAACTGCAAGTGCGTGGCTAAAAAGCTACCTAGAAATTAGACAATGCTACACTAGAGTGGGAAGGGATTTATCTGCGCCAAGTCAATTAATGTCTGGAGTTCCGCAGGGCTCTATAATATCACCACTCTTATTTAATCTATTTATAAATGACCTCATTAAACAGGCACCGTCTGGTCACATGTTCATGTACGCAGATGACGCGCTCCTTTTATATAAATCCGCAAACCCAATAAATGCAATAGATCAATCAAACCACTACCTAGATAAGATATTTAAGTGGATCACAGATAATGGGCGTCTCCTTAATATAAAAAAGACGGAATGCATAATATTCCATAATAAAGGTACAGATGTCAGTAGGGTACTAAATGGTATCGAACTTAATAAGGAAAAAATTAAAATAGTAGATAAATACAAATACCTAGGCCTATACTTTGATAAACACCTGACCTGGGACAGTCATGTTAATATAACCAGCTCAAAATTAGCCCGAGTGACTGGATTACTTTACCATTGTAGAAAAATGGTACGCAGAAATATTCTAATTGAAATATACCACGCATTATTTAATTCGGTGCTCTCCTATGGAATACAATTCTGGGGCAACACAACAAAAGCTAATAAAAATAGGATACATATCCTACAAAAAAGGGCAATTAGATCAATATATAATTTATCATTTAGAGACCATTCCCAAGAGAACTTTACTAGGGCAAAAATTTTAAACATACAAGAGAGTATACAGTATAATAGCTTATGTTTCATATACACAAACATTTGGCGGGAAAATAGCCTACTAAAAATGAAGCAGAAAAATAGACATACTAGATCACTAGAGCTATTAGATTTACCTAAATGTAACACTTCAAAAAAATTCACGTCTATATTTTATACGGGAATAAAATTATATAACACAATATCACCTGAAATTCAAGCAAAACCGACATAAACTAGATTTAAAAAGACTATAAAATCACTAATATTAGAAAAAAATAATAAAACCTTCACTTTTTTATTTAATTTGTTTTTATAAAGCCACCTTTGGCATAACCAATTGTTAAACGTTTTATATTATACCATGCCACTGTTCAATTTTAAGTGGATATAACATATATTCCTTAATTCTTTTTTTATGAATCTTTAACACTAATTATTATAATACACCATTGTTAAATCTATTTTTTATTTGATTAAATTGAATTGTTGTTTTAAATTAAGCAGATAGGCACGGGGCTTACAAGTCACAATGTGACTTAGCCCAGTAGAAAACAGTATATATAATGAAAAGGAAAAAATAAACATTTTTGAATTTTTTTTTTTTTTTGAATTTGAATTTGAAAAATAAATTCAAATTATAAAATAGCAGTCTCAGCAACGGACATATCACGCTACAAACAGCGGTTCTCGTCCGATCAGTGAAGTTAAGCAGCGTCGAGCGCAGTCAGTACTTGGGAGGGAGACCACTTAGGAACACTGCGTGCGTTTGGTTCTTCACTTTTTTTTCCCCTTTTAAATTCCAATAGATATGAAAAAAGCAAACATATTTTCTTTGTGTTATTGTTTTAAAAAGATGAAGGTTAATTTGTCTCACTTAATTTAAATTCGAATTATTAACTAGCACTCACGGTAACGGCCAAATCACGCTGAAAACACCGGTTCTCGTCTGATCACCGAAGTTAAGCAGCGTCGAGCGTAGTCAGTGCTTGGGAACACTGCGTGCCATTGGCTTTTTCACTTTTGTTTCCTCTTTTAAATTCCACCAGATATGAAAAAAGCAAACATATCTTCTTTTTGTTATTGTTTTATAAAGATGAAGGTTAATTAAATTCAAATTATTAGATAGCACTCTCGGCAACGGCCATATCACGCTGAAAACACCGGTTCTCGTCCGATCACCGAAGTTAAGAAGCGTCGAGCGCAGTCAGTACTTGGGACGGAGACCACTTAGGAACACTGCGTGCCGTTGAATTTTTCACTTTTTTTCCTCTTTTAAATTCCAATAGATATGAAAAAAGCAAACATATTTTCTTTTTTTAATTGTTTTAAAAAGATGAAGGTTAATTTGTCTCACTTAATTTAAATTCGAATTATAACTAGCACTCACGGCAACGGCCATATCACACTGAAAACACCGGTTCTCGTCTGATCACCGAAGTTAAGCAGCGTCGAGCGCAGTCAGTACTTGGAAACACTGCGTGCCGTTGGCTTTTTCTCTTTTGTTTCCTCTTTTGAATTCCACCAGATATGAAAAAGCAAACATATCTTCTTTTTGTTATTGTTTTATAAAGATGAAGGTTAATTAAATTCAAATTATTAAATAGCACTCTCAGCAACGGACATATCACGCTATAAACGCCGGATCTCGTCCGATCACTGAAGTTAAGCAGCGTCGAGCGCAGTCAGTACTTGGGAGGGAGACCACTTAGGAACATTGCGTGCCGTTGGCTTTTCCACTTTTTTTCCTCTTTTAAATTCCAATAGATATGAAAAAAGCAAACATATCTTCTTTTTGTTATTGTTTTAAAAATATGAAGGTTAATTTGTCTCACTTAATTTAAATTCGAATTATTAACTAGCACTCACGGCAACGGCCATATCACGCTGAAAACACCGGTTCTTATCTGATCACCGAAGTTAAGCAGCGTCGAGCGTAGTCAGTGCTTGGGAACACTGCGTGCCATTGGCTTTTTCACTTTTGTTTCCTCTTTTAAATTCCACCAGATATGAAAAAAGCAAACATATCTTCTTTTTGTTATTGTTTTATAAAGATGAAGGTTAATTAAATTCAAATTATTAGATAGCACTCTCGGCAACGGCCATATCACGCTGAAAACACCGGTTCTCGTCCGATCACCGAAGTTAAGAAGCGTCGAGCGCAGTCAGTACTTGGGAACACTGCGTGCCGTTGGCTTTTTCTCTTTTGTTTCCTCTTTTGAATTCCACCAGATATGAAAAAGCAAACATATCTTCTTTTTGTTATTGTTTTATAAAGATGAAGGTTAATTAAATTCAAATTATTAAATAGCACTCTCAGCAACGGACATATCACGCTACAAACGCCGGTTCTCGTCCGATCACTGAAGATACGTGACATTTGAGATCCCACAACACCGCTCCCGGGTGTGCTCGAACCATTAACCTTTTGAATAACAGCGGAGCGCGCTAACCATTGCGCCACGGAAGCTCAGAAATTAAATGGTTGTCACGTATCTTGGAAAAGTTTTGACTTTTTACGCTACATCTAAGACCCCATAACACCGCTCCCGGGTGGGCTCGAGCCACCAACCTATTGGTAACAGCTGAACGCGCTAACCATTGCGCCACGGAAGCCCAAAAATTACATGTTCGTCAGGTAATGTGGAAAAACACTGAATTTAAACGTTACATTTGAGACCTCACAACACCGCTCCCTAATGGGCTCGAACCACCAACCTTTTGAATAACAGCGGAGCGCGCTAACCATTGCGCCACGGAGGCCCAAAAATTATATGGTCGTCAGGTATTGTGGAAAAACTTTGGCTTTATACGTGACATTTGAGATCCCACAACACCGCTCCCGGGTGGGCTCGAGCCACCAACCTATTGGTTAACAGCCGAACGCGCTAACCATTGAGCCACGGAAGCTCAGATATTAAATGGTTGTCACGTATTGTGGAAAAGTTTTGACTTTTTACGCTACATCTAAGACCCCACAACACCTCTCCCGGGTGGGTTCTGTAACGGCCATATCGCAAACGCGAAATGGCGTTACCCCTGGTAGGCCGTTGCTCCTCATAACGTTAAAATTAGCGAGCTTGGGGTAGCAGCGGAATGAGCATACGCTTGTAAAACTATCAGGGGGGTCTAAGAAAGTCCTATTGCACCGCTTAACTGTCCTAGTCGGAATCCCGACAGAGACCTTTGGTCAAGGGGGAAGGAACTCTTAGACCCAACTCGAGACCTGTGTCTATAAAAGGAGGGGCCGGGGACCAGGAGGATATCTTTATCTTTTGGCTGCTCAACGAAGAGAGGAAGCTCTGCTTTTTACCTTGTATTTTATTTTGTACTTTTTATTTTAAACTTTAAAATATGACTGGGTGAGTGAGAATAAATTATTTTAGTGAAACAGTGCTGTATTACTCTAGGGTAAGCCTACCAGTTTTGTAGGGCTTAGAAACTGGCGCCCAACGTGGGACTTTGAGATAATAGAGTAATACATGTACTTAGTTTAATTTTTCTCTAAGTTTAATTTAAAAAAGTGTTGTGGTCGCGAGCCGATTTAGTTGATTGAAAGTTAGTTTAGTTTAGAAATTAGTGATTTTAGTATAGTGATACCACTATATTGAATTATGCCGGAAACAAGATCCGGGGTTTCCACTAATAATGACGAAGGAGCAGTGTCCGGAGACCCGGCGCTGCAAATGAGTCAAATTATTAGTGATGCCCTGCGTCAAGCCTTCCAAGGTTTTGTCTCAGGTAGTGGGGCAGCTAACGTTGGAAATCCAACGCAAACTCCCCAGGTATGGTTGCGAGTAGACGGACGCTCCAACCTAGATATTGATACGATATGAAGGAGCGTCCACGACTGAGAGTCTACGTTACTTTATTATCAAGCCATGTAAAATACAACTGAGCGTTAAGCTGCATTGTCATTGTTTATATATCAGTTTGCTTATCTTATCAGTCCTACTAAGCTTATCTTGTTAGATCTATTATTGGTCTATTTCGTCTAAGTCTATTATTGATCTATAATATAACATCTTCCTTTCGTTATACAATTATATAAAAAACAAGGGAATGCCCGTCGGGACTGTAGTTCTAATTTTAAAATTAATATTAACAGAGTTAAAAAGTGATTTTTGATAAGGGGTTTTTAAAATACGCAATATACGTTAGTTCTGGCTGCGCCGAGTTCTTTCTACGTCCGGGTATCGTGCTGGGGGATAAGCCTGTCGCTTTGGTCGTGCTGAGACTGGCCCGGTTGTTGGATTCGGAAATGGTGGTCTTGCGTTTAAGAATGGCGACGGTGGGATGTTGTGGTGACTTGGTGGAGAGAGTGTTCTTGGCGTGGTTGTTGGGCACCTGGTGGGGAGAGGGGGCGCAGGTGTCCCGACGACTGCTCTGTTGTGGTTGCTAGGATTAGTTTGTGCTGTTACTAGCCTTCTCGTTGTCGTGAAGTACTGAGTCTGCGGGTTCGAATCTCCAGTGTACGTAGGAGGGATTGGTCTTGTGGGCTCCCGTGCTTCACCAGGGTTGTTATCTGGTGGATTCCGTCGTTCTGGTATGTGTTGGGGTCGCAGATGGTGGCGAGTTCTCCGGAGGACCTGGTTTGACTGTGTTTGAATTCTGAATGATTGCGGTTCTGGAGCTCTTGAGAGTACTGTTGCCTTTCCCCACTGCCGGGGGCCAATGTAGTGATAGACTTTTGTGCCGGGGGTTAAGTCGAGATTCTTTGGTGTATGCGCTGCTCGCTGGTTTTGGACCATCACATGTTTCTGCTTGTCCAGCTGCTCTTGAATGTGTCTTATTGGGAAGTGTGGGAGGAGTGTCCGTGTTGATGTTGTCAGCGGCGTGCGGATTCTCCGACCCATAAGCATTTCCGCAGGCGAAGGCAGATATCCCCTGGGCGTTGACCGGTATTCCATGAGGATTTCTTGCATGTCCTTCCCTTCTTGTTGGGCCTTGTAGAGCATATTTTTAATCGTCTGGATGGTGCGTTCCGCTAGGCCGTTCGATTGCGGGTGGTGTGGACTGGACGTTGTGTGCTTTACGCCCCATTGTTGAAGGAACTGGTGGAAGTTGCTGGAGTTGTATGGCGGTCCGTTGTCTGAGACTAACGTCTGCGGTGCTCCGTATCGGGCAAAATGGGGGTTCAGGAAGTTGATCACCACTTCGGAGTTTGTCGATTTCAGCTCTTGTGCCTCTGCGAACTTGGAAAAGTAATCTACCAAGAGGATAATTTTCTTCTCATTGAGGTGAAAAATATCAGTTGCAACTATTTGCCATGGGCGTTGCGGTGGTGTGTGAGGGTGGATCGGAAGTGGCACGTTCGCGCGGCTCCGTCTCTGGCATGTGTCGCAGCTCTTTACGTGATCCGTTATATCCTGCGACATCTGTGGCCAGTAAACGTGAAGTCGGGCCCTTGTTAGACAGGCTGCTATTCCTTGGTGCGCTGCGTGTATATCTCGTAGAGTTTCCGGACGTTGGCCAACTGGCACGTATAGGCGATCTCCGCGGTAGATGAGCCCGTGGTCTTCGTGGAACTCCTCTTGAATTCCCCATAGTGGTTTTAAGGAAGGGTGGAGTTTATTGGGGGTTGCTGGCCACCCTTGTCGTATGTATTTTAGTAACGCTTGGGATGTTGTGTCAGTGGTCATCGCGTTTTTGATCTTGGTTATCTTGTTTTCCGGGAGGGCCGTCGTCGTCGTGTGCAGTGTTACACATGTTCCTTCGAGGTCCGTTGTATCTATGTCCTTCTCTTTACGTGGTGCTCGAGATAGTGTGTCTGCTACGTACAGTTGCGAGCCGGGTACGTAGGTTACCTTCAGGTTGTATCTCGCTAGTTTAAGGACGAGCCGCTGAAGACGTGGTGAGAGTAGGTGCAGTGGCTTTTGGACTAATGATGTTAGTGGACGGTGGTCTGTCTGAACGATGAGCTGGTTCCCACGACGTAATAATGAAACCGCTCGCAGGCGTAAACTATCCCCAGTAGTTCACGCTCAATGGGGGCATAGTTTTGCTGTGTGGTGGTGAAAGACGTCGATGCGTATTCGACTGGCCTGTTGTCTTGGATTAGAACGGCTCCTACGCCTTCCCGGCTGCTGTCGACCGAAATCGTTGATTGGAGGTTGGGGTTGTATAGAGCCAGTATTGGTGCGGTAGTCACCAATCGCTTGAGCTTGTTGAATGTTGCGTCGGCGTTTGTATCCCAGGTAAATGTGATATCCTTTTTCAGGAGGTTGCGTAGGGGCGCGGCTTCCGACGAATGTTGGGGCAGAAACTTGGCCAGGTAGTTTATCATGCCTAAGAAACGCTGTAGTGCTGTGCGTTCCGTCGGTGGTGGGATGGCTTGGATCGCCTGGGTTTTCGATGGTGCGATCTCGAGTCCCTTCGGAGATATTCGGTGGCCCAGGTAGGTAATTGCTGGGACGGCGAGTTGCATCTTGCTGGTGCTGAATGTAAGTCCATTCTGGCGAGCTCGTTCTAGGACTGTGATAAGGGTCCGATTGTGCATATTTTTCCTGGTAGCCAATAGAAAGTCATCTGTCGAGATATGTATCGCAGGGAATTGTGCCGGCGGGTATATTGAATGCATTATCCTTTGGAAGACGGATGACGATGTGCAGATTCCGAGAGCAAGACGTACGAAACGATATCGTCCGAAGGGAGTGGCGAACGTGCACAGTAGCGAGCTGTCGTGGTCGAGCTCAACTTGCCAAAATGCGCTTTGTGCATCTAAGACTGTGAAAGTGTCAGCGTCATGGAGGTTCGAAAATATTTCCTGCGCTGTTGGCATTGGATGTGGTTCCAGTCTTATGGCAGGGTTGAGCTTGCGTGGGTCGATGCATATCCGGACCGGTATCGGTTTTCCTTCTTGTCGAACTACTACCATGGGGTGAACCCAGTCCGTGGGCTCCGTCACGGGGACTATTATGCCTAAGGATTGTAGACGTGCTAGCTCTTGAGCTACTTGTTGGTGGAGAGCGTGTGGAATTTGGCGCGGAGCGCTGATTGATGGGATTGCTCCTGGTTTGAGTTGTATTCTATGCTTTCCTGGAAGTTTTCCGATGCGGTCGAAGACGTCTCCATACATTCGGATTATCTCAGCCGGTGTCATTTGGTCGACGATGTGCTGGGGTGGCAGTGGTCCTGGTATGTTGTCTTCGGTGTACGCAGTGGTGGCGTCGATAGCATCTACCGTCCGGGGGGGCGATAGTGGGCGTTCTCTCATAAGAGTTGCGCGTTGACCGGCATGGCTTGGGTTTTTGTTGCGGCGGATGAGGCCAAGCTCCACTGAGGCTGTTGCGCCCAAAATCGGTGTTGTTTTGTGTGGAGTTACGTAGAAACATTGATCTGCGCCCGCCGCGAATGATGCGCACCTAAGGTATATCACTCCTGTGATATCTACCGTGTGTCCGGAATATGTGCGGACCGTGAATGGTGGTTTGTGCATAGGTGGCGGTATGGGGAGACTGTTGTAGATCCCTTCGTGGATAATGTTGACCTGGGATCCTGTATCGAGTTTCATGATGACTGGGTTGTTTGCGAAGTAGATGGTTTCTAACCATTCGTCTCCCTGTGTGCGCGGGGAGGTGATGTCGTGACAGTGAAGGGTGAGTTCGGAGCAGTATGCCGTGTCGTATGGTCCTTCGGTTTCATGCGACGTGTTGGAGTAGTACTCGACTGGCGGGTCATCAGTTGGCCAGTTTGGCGCGGCTGGGGCGAGGTGTGTCTCGTGAACGTTCTGCGCATGGCACTGTGAGGCCCAGTGTCCAGATTGGGAACATATGTAGCAGCGTGAATGTTGGGCAGGGCATGTGCTTTGCCGGTGATGCGATGTACCGCAGTTTGGGCACCGTTGTTGTGTGCTTGGACGGGAGCCTTGGCGGTGTGTTTCCCAAGGCTGACGTTGCTGTGGCATCGGGTGTCGATTGTGTGTGCGGGTAGTATTTGAGCTGTGGTATTGGCGTTCCGCTCGTAGAGTCTGTGGGTCATTATTGATCCGGTTGGTGGGGTGCCGGTATGGGCGGCGCGGCCGTGAACGCGAGCTGTGGATGGCGTCGACCGCCGACGTTGATTGGTCGGTTGGAGCTGGGAGTCCCATGGTGCTGGCATGTTTTGTGGCGGATTCATCAGCTTGGCATTTTGTGATGGCGTGGTCTAAGGTCAGGTTTGATTCAGCGAGTAGAGCGCGTCGTAATTCTTCTTTAAATATACCACAGACGATTTGAGTGCATATTAGTGACGAGCGTTGATCGCCGAAGTCGCATTGTACCGCTTTCGTTTTTA
The DNA here is from genome assembly GCA_019434445.1 of Phalangium opilio. NCBI lineage: Eukaryota > Metazoa > Arthropoda > Arachnida > Opiliones > Phalangiidae > Phalangium > Phalangium opilio. The sequence goes on from JAEQBA010001143.1 coordinate 23,953, forward strand.
AGTCGGTGATGTACGAGTCAAATGGTTGATGTGGGGCTTGCTTCGATGTGAAGAACAGGTAGCGAGAAGCGATGATGTTTTTGTATGGAGCGTAGTAAACGTCGAAGGCCTCATAGATACGGCTCAGGGTAATCTCCGGCGGAGTAGGAATGGTCAGGGTGTCGTAGACGCGGCGACCCGATGGTCCGAGAATGTGCAGGAAGATGGCGACTTGGACGTCTGCTGGCTCTGCTGATAGTTTCGCGGCTAAGGCGTAGATTTTAAAGCTTTTCTGGTACTCGGTCCAGGCGGCGGCGGGGTTGGTGGTACCGGGGTCGAAGGCGTCAGGGCTCTTAAAAGACGTGGAGGTCATGATGCAAGACGCGGGCGGCGCGACTGGAGGGAGGGCGGTTTCCGCGGACTGGGTCGCGACGAGTGGGCAATGGGTTCAAGTATCTGACACCATGATACGATATGAAGGAGCGTCCACGACTGAGAGTCTACGTTACTTTATTATCAAGCCATGTAAAATACAACTGAGCGTTAAGCTGCATTGTCATTGTTTATATATCAGTTTGCTTATCTTATCAGTCCTACTAAGCTTATCTTGTTAGATCTATTATTGGTCTATTTCGTCTAAGTCTATTATTGATCTATAATATAACAGATATGTTTGCTTTTTTCATATCTGGTGGAATTTAAAAGAGGAAACAAAAGTGAAAAAGCCAACGGCACGCAGTGTTCCCAAGTACTGACTGCGCTCGACGCTGCTTAACTTCGGTGATCGGACTAGAACCGTTGTTTTCAGCGTGATATGGCCGTTTCCAAGAGTGCTAGTTAATAATTCGAATTTAAATTAAGTGAGACAAATTAACCTCCATCTTTTTAAAACAATAACAAAAAGAAAATATGTTTGCTTTTTTCATATCTATTGGAATTTAAAAGAGGAACAAAAGTGAAAAAGCCAACGGCACGCAGTGTTCCTAAGTTGTCTCCCTCTCAAGTATTGACTGCGCTCGACGTTGCTTAACTTCGGTGATCGGACGAGAACCGGTGTTTTCAGCGTGATTTGCTCGTTGCTGAGAGTGCTATTTAATAATTAGGATTTAATTAACCTTCATCTTTATAAATCAATAACAAAAAGAAGATATGTTTGCTTTTTTCATATCTAGTGGAATTTAAAAGAGGAAACAAAAGTTAAAAAGCCAACGGCATGCAGTGTTCCCAAGTACTGACTGCGCTCGACGCTGCTTAACTTCGGTGATCGGACGAGAACCGGTGTTTTCAGCGTGATATGGCCGTTGCCGAGAGTGCTAGTTAATAGTTCGAATTTAAATTAAGTGAGACAAAATAACTATTATCTTTTTAAAACAATAACAGAAAGAAAATATGTTTGCTTTTTTCATATCTATTGGAATTTAAAAGAGGAAAAAAAGTGAAAAAGCCAACGGAACGGAGTGTTCGTATGTGGTCTCCGTCCCAAGTATTGACCGCGCTCGACGTTGCTTAACTTCGGTGATCGGACGAGAACCAGTGTTTCCAGCGTGATATGGCCGTTAACGAGAGTGCTATTTAACAATTTGAATTTAATTAACCTTCATTTTCATAAAACAATAACAAAAAGAAAATATGTTTGCTTTTTTCATATCTGGAGGAATTTAAAAGAGGAAATAAAAGAGAATAAGCCAACGGCACGCAGTGTTCCCAAGTACTGACTGCGCTCGACGCTGCTTAACTTCAGTGATCGGACGAGATCCGGTGTTTTCAGCGTGATATGGCCGTTGCCGACAGTGCTATTTAAAAATTCGAATTTAAATTAAGTGAGACAAATTAACCTTCACCTTTTTAAAACAATAACAAAAAGAAAATATGTTTGCTTTTTTCATATCTATTGGAATCTAAAAGAGGAAAAAAAAGTGAAAAAGCCAACGGCACGCAATGTTCCTAAGTGGTCTCCCTCCCAAGTACTGACTGCGTTCGACGCTGATTAACTTCCGTGATCGGACGAGAACCCTTGTTTTCAGCGTGATATGGCCGTTGCCGAGCGTGCTAGTTAAAAATTCAAATTTTAATTAAGTGAGACATATTAACCTTCATCTTTTAAAAACAATAACAAAAAGAAGATATGTTTGCTTTTTTCATATCTATTGGAATTTAAAAGAGAAAAAAAAAGTGAAAAAGCCAACGGCACGCAATTTTCCTAAGTGGTCTCCCTCCCAAGTACTGACTGCGCTCGACGCTACTTAACTGCGGTGATCGGACGAGAACCGGTGTTTTCAGCGTGATATGGCCGTTGCCGAGAGTGCTAGTTAAAAATTCGAATTTAAATTAAGTGAGACAAATTAACCTTCATCTTTTTAAAACAATAACAAAAAGAAAATATGTTTGCTTTTTTCATATCTATTGGAATTTAAAAGAGGAAAAAAAAGTGAAAAGGCCAACGGCACGCAATGTTCCTAAGTGGTCTCCCTCCCAAGTACTGACTGCGTTCGACGCTGATTAACTTCGGTGATCGAACGAGAACCGGGGTTTTCAGCGTGATATGGCCGTTGCCGAGAGTGCTAGTTAATAATTCGAATTTAATTAACCTTCATCTTTATAAAACAATAACAAAATGAAGATATGTTTGCTTTTTGCATATCTGGTAGAATTTAAAAGAGGACACAAAAGTGAAAAAGCCAACGGCACGCAGTGTTCCGTAGTACTGACTGCGCTCGACGCTGCTTAACTTCGGTGATCGGACGAGAACCGGTGTTTTCAGCGTGATATGGCCGTTGCCGAGAGTGCTAGTTATAATTCGAATTTAAATTATGTGAGACAAATTAACCTTCATCTTTTTAAAACAATAACCAAAAGAAAATATGTTTGCTTTTTTCATATCTATTGGAATTTAAAAGAGGAAAGAAAAGTGAAAAAGCCAACGGCACGCAATGTTCCTAATCGGTCTCCCTCCCAAGTACTGACTGCGCTCGACGCTGCTTAACTTCGGTGATCGGACGAGGACCGGTGTTTTCAGCGTGATATGGCCGTTGCCGAGAGTGCTAGTTAATAATTCGAATTTAATTAACCTTCATCTTTAGAAAACAATAACAAAATGAAGATATGTTTGCTTTTTTCATATCTGGTGGAATTTAAAAGAGGAAACAAAAGTGAAAAAGCCAAAGGCACGCAGTTTTCCCAAGTACTGACTGCGCTCGACGCTGCTTAACTTCGGTGATCAGACGAGAACCGGTGTTTTCAGCGTGATATGGCCGTTGCCGTGAGTGCTAGTTAATAATTCGAATTTACATTAAGTGAGACAAATTAACCTTCATCTTTTTAAAAGAATAACAAAAAGGTAATATGTTTCCTTTTTTCATATCTATTGGAATTTAATAGAGGAAAAAAAGTGAAAAAGCCAACGGCACGCAGTGTTCCTAAGTGGTCTTCCTCCCAAATACTGATTTCGCTCGACGCTGCTTAACTTCGGGGATCGGACGAGAACCGGTGTTTTCATCGCTATATGGCCGTTGCCGAGAGTGCGATTTAATAATTTGAATTTAAATTAAGTGAGACAAATTAACCTTCATCTTTTTAAAACAATAACAAAAAGAAAATAAGTTTGCTTTTTTCATATCTTTTGGAATTTAAAAGAGGAAAAAATAGTGAAAAAGCCAACGGCACGCAGTGTTCCTAAGTGGTCTCCCTCCGAAGTACTAACTGCGCTCGAAGCTGCATAACTTCGGTGATCGGACGAGAACCGTTGTTTTCAGCGTGATATGGCCGTTTTCGAGCGTGCTATTTAATAATTTGAATTTAATTAACCTTCATTTTTATAAAACAATATCAAAAAGAAGATATGTTTTCTTTTTTCATATCTTGTCGAATTTAAAAGAGGAAACAAAAGTGAAAAAGCCAACGGCACGCAGTGTTCCGTAGTACTGACTGCTCTCGACGCTGCTTAACTTCGGTGATCGGACTAGAAACGGTGTTTTCAGCGTGATATGGCCGTTGCCGAGAGTGCTAGTTAAAAATTAAAATTTAAATTAAGTGAGACAAATTAACCTTCATCTTTTTAAAACAATAACAAAAAGAAAATAAGTTTGCTTTTTTCATATCTTTTGGAATTTAAAAGAGGAAAAAATAGTGAAAAAGCCAACGGCACGCAGTGTTCCGAAGTGGTCTCCCTCCGAAGTACTAACTGCGCTCGAAGCTGCTTAACTTCGGTGATCGGACGAGAACCGGTGTTTTCAGCGTGATATGGCCCTTGCCGAGCGTGCTATTTAATAATTTCAATTTAATTAAACTTCATTTTTATAAAACAATAACAAAAAGAAGATATGTTTTCTTTTTTCATATCTGGTGGAATTTAAAAGAGGAAACAAAAGTGAAAAAGCCAACGGCACGCAGTGTTCCCAAGTACTGACTGCGCTCGACGCTGCTTAACTTCGGTGATCGGACGAGAACCGGTGTTTTCAGCGTGATATGGCCGTTGACGAGAGTGCTAATTAATAATTTGAATTTAATTAACCTTCATCTTTATAAAACAATAACAAAGAGAAGATATTTTAACAGTTTTTTGAAGGAATATCGTTACATTTGCTTGAATTAAAGCAAAAAGTACAAAAATTATGGTTTCAGTGGTTATATTTGAAAATAGTTAAGAAATACTCAAAATATGCTTCTCTGGACGTGAAACGTCGATTTTGAAAATGTTATTAAAAATCAAGGTACATTTTTATTTATTGTTTAATCGAGATGAAATCACTTTTAAGGAGTATTTTATGGGGAATTAAGCTGAATTCGGTAATAAATTTGTCCAGAAAATATGCATTCAAAAATGTACCGAAAAAATCCCTTGTTTTTTTTCTGCAAGATACAAAATCCGTGACTACGATTTCTTATGGAAAATTGAATTTTAACAGTTTTTTTTTGATTGAATGTCGTTACATTTGCTTAAATTAAAGCAAAAAGTACAAAAATTAATGTTTCAGTGGTTATATTTGAAAATAGTGAAGAAATACTCAAAATATGCTTCTTTGGCCGTGAAACGTCGATTTTGAAAATGTTATTAAAAATCGAGGTACATTTTTATTTATTGTTCAATCGAGATGAAATCACTTTTAAGGAGTATTTTATAGGGAATTTAGCTGAATTCGGTAAAAAATTTGTCCAGAAAAAAATGCATTCAAAAATGTACCGAAAAAATCGCATGTTTTTTTTCTTCAAGAGACAAAATCCGTGACTACGATTTCTTATTGAAAATTGAATTTAAACAGTTTTTTGAATGAATATCGTTACATTTGCTTGAATTAAAGCAAAAAGTACAAAAATTATGGTTTCAGTGGTTATGTTTGAAAATAGTGAAGAAATACTCAAAATATGCTTCTCTGGCCGTGAAACGTCGATTTTGAAAATGTTATGAAAAATCGAGGTACATTTTTATTTATTGTTCAATCGAGATGAAATCAGTTTTAAGGAGTATTTTATAGCGCGTTTGGCTGTTTACCGAAAGGTTGGTGGTTCGAGCCCATCCGGGAGCGGTTTGTGAGGTCTCAGATGTGACGTAAAAATTAAAAGTTTTTCCACAATACCTGACGACCATTTCATTTCTGAGCTTCCTTGGCTCCATGGCTAGCGCGTTCGGAGGTTAACCAAAGGTTGGTGGTAAGAGCCCACCCGGGAGCGGTGTTGTGGGATCTCAAATGTGACGTATGAAGCCAAAGTTTTTCCACAATACCTGACGACCATTTAATTTTTTGGCTTCCATGGCGCAATGGTTAGCGCGCTCGGCTCTTAACCGAAAGGTTGGTGGTTCGAGCCCACCCAGGAGGGGTGTTGTGAGGTCTCAGATGTGACGTAAAAAGTAAGAGTTTTCCACAATACCTGACGACCATTAAATTTTTTGGCTTCCGTGGCGCAATGGTTAGCGCGTTCGGCTGTTAACCGAAAGGTTGGTGGTTCGAGCCCCCGGGAGCGGTGTTGTGGGATCTCAAATGTAACCAATCTTTTGAAAAACAGCTGAGCGCGCTAACCATTGCGAAACGGAAGCCCAAAAATTAAATGGTCATCAGGTATTGTGGAAAAACTTTGCTTTTTACGTTACATTTGAGACTTCACAACACCGCTCCCGGGTGGGTATGAACCACCAACCTTTTGTTTAACATCCGAACGCGCTATCCATGGAGCCAAGGAAGCTCAGAAATGAAATGGTCGTCAGGTATTGTGGAAAAACTTTGACTTTTTACGTCAAATCTGAGACCTCACAACACCGCTCCCGGATGGGCTCGAACCACCAACCTTTCGGTAAACAGCCGAACGCGCTAACCATTGCGCCACGGAAGCCCAAAAATTAAGTGGTCGTCAGGTATTGTGGAAAAACTTTGCGCTTTACGTTACATCTGGGACCCCACAACACCGCTCCCGGGTGGGCTTGAACCACCAACCTTTTGGTTAACATCCGAACGCGCTAACCATGGAGCCAAGGAAGCTCAGAAATGAAATGGTCGTCAGGTATTGTGGAAAAACTTTGGCTTTATACGTTACATTTAAGATCCCACAACACCGCTCCCGGGTGGGCTCGAACCACCAACCTTTTGGTTAACATCCGAACGCGCTATCCATGGAGCCAAGGAAGCTCAGAAATGAAATGGTCGTCAGGTATTGTGGAAAAACTTTGACTTTTTACGTCACATCTGAGACCCCATAACACCTGTCCCGGGTGGGCTCGAACCACCAACCTTTCGGTTAACAGCTGAACGCTCTAACCATTGCGCCACGGAAGCCCAAAAATTAAATGTTCGTCAGGTATTGTGGAAAAACTCTTATTTTTTACGTCACATTTGAGACCTCACAACACCGCTCCCGGGTGCGCTCGAACCAACAACCTTTTGGTTAACATCCGAACGCGATAACCATGGAGTCATGGAAGCTCAGAAATGAAATGGTCGTCAGGTATTGTGGAAAAACTTTGACTTTTTACGTTACATCTGAGACCTCAAAACACCGTCCCGGGTGGGTTCGAACCACCAATCTTTTGAATAACAGCTGAGCGCGCTAACCATTGCGCCACGGAAGCCCAAAAATTAAATGGTCGTCAGGTATTGTGGAAAAACTTTTCGCTTTACGTTACATTTGAGACCCCACAACACCGCTCCCGGGTGGGCTCGAACCACCAACCTTTTGGTTCACATCCGAACGCGCTAACCATGGAGCCAAGGAAGCTCAGAAATGAAATGGTCGTCAGGTATTGTGGAAAAACTTTGGCTTTATACGTTACATTTGAGATCCCACAACACCGCTCCCGGGTGGGCTCGAACCACCAACCTTTTGGTTAACATCCGAACGCGCTATCCATGGAGCCAAGGAAGCTCAGAAATGAAATGGTCGTCAGGTATTGTGGAAAAACTTTGGATTTTTACGTCACATCTGAGACCCCATAACACCTGTCCCGGGTGGGCTCGAACCACCAACCTTTCGGTTAACAGCTGAACGCTCTAACCATTGCGCCACGGAAGCCCAAAAATTAAATGTTCGTCAGGTATTTGGAAAAATTATGTTTTTTTACGCTACATCTGAGACCCCACAACACGGCTCCCGGGTGACTTGAACCACCAACCTTTCGGTTAACGGCCGAACGCGCTAAATAGGCGCCATGGAAGTACAGAAATTAAATGGTCGTCAGGTATCGTGGAAAAACTTTCACTTTTTACGTTACATCTAAGACCACACAACACCGCTCCCGAGTGGACTTGAACCACCAACTTTTCGGTTAACAGCCGAACGCGCTAACCATTGAGCCACGGAAGCTCAGAAATTAAATGGTTTTCAGATATTGTGGAAAAACTTTGACTTTTTACGTTACATCTGAGACCTCACAACACCGCTCCCAGGTGGGCTCGAACCACCAACCTTTCGGTTAACAGCCGAAAGTGCTAACCATTGAGCCAAGGAAGCTTAGAAAATAAATGGTTGTCAGGTATTGTGGAAAAACTTTGACTTTTTACGTTACTTATAAAACTTCACACCTGGGCTCGCGGTAGGGCTCGAACCACCAACGTTTCGGTTAACTGCTGAACGCGCTATCCATTGCGCCACGGAACCCCAAAAATTAAATGGTCGTCAGGTATTGTGGAAAAACTTTGCCTTTTTACGTTACATCTGATACCTCACAACACCGCTCCCGGGTGGGCTCGAACCACCAACCTTTCGGTTAACAGCCGAACGCGCTAACCATTGCGCCACGGAATCCCAAAAATTAAATGGTCTTCGGATATTGTGGAAAAAGTTTGAGTTTTTAAGTTACATCTGAGACCTCACAACACCGCTCCCATGTGGGCTCGAACCACCAACCTTTCAGTTAACAGACGAAAGTGCTAACCATTGAGCCACGGAAGCTTAGAAAATAAATGGTTGTCAGGTATTGTGGAAAAACTTTGACTTTTTACGTTACTTATAAAACTTCACACCTGGGCTCGCGGTAGGGCTCGAACCACCAACGTTTCGGTTAACTGCTGAACGCGCTAAAAAGGCGCCATGGAAGTACAGAAATTAAATGGTCGTCAGATATTGTGGAAAAACTTTGACTTTTTACGTTACATCTGAGACCTCACAACACCGCTCCCAGGTGGGCTCGAACCATCAACCTTTCGGTTTACAGCCGAAAGTGCTAACCATTGAGCCACGGAAGCTTAGAAAATAAATGGTTGTCAGGTATTGTGGAAAAACTTTGACTTTTTACGTTACTTATAAAACTTCACACCTGGGCTCGCGGTAGGGCTCGAACCACCAACCTTTCGGTTAACAGCTGAACGCGCTAACCTTTGCGCCACGGAATCCCAAAAATTAAATGGTCTTCAGATATTGTGGAAAAACTTTGACTTTTTACGTTACATCTGAGACCTCACAACACCGCTCCCAGGTGGGCTCGAACCACCAACCTTTCGGTTTACAGCCGAAAGTGCTAACCATTGAGCCACGGAACCCCAAAAATTAAATGGTCGTCAGGTATTGTGGAAAAACTTTGCCTTTTTACGTTACATCTGAGACCTCACAACACCGCTCCCGGGTGTGCTCGAACCACCAACCTTTCGGTTAACAGCCAAACGCGCAAACCATTGCGCCACGGAAGCCCCAATATTAAATGGTCGTCAGGTATTTTGGAAAAATTATGTTTTTTTACGCTACATCTGAGACCCCACAACACCGCTCCCGGTTGACTTGAACCACCAACCTTTCGGTTAACGGCCGAACGCGCTAAAAAGGCGCCATGGAAGTACAGAAATTAAATGGTCGTCAGGTATCGTGGAAAAACTTTGACTTTGTACGTTACATCTAAGACCACACAACACCGCTCCCGAGTGGACTTGAACCACCAACTTTTCGGTTAACATCCGAACGCGCCAAAAATTGAGCCACGGAAGCTCAGAAATTAAATGGTCTTCAGATATTGTGGAAAAACTTTGACTTTTTACGTTACATCTGAGACTTCACAACACCGCTCCGAAGTGGGCTCGAACCACCAACCTTTCGGTTAACAGCCGAAAGTGCTAACCATTGAGCCACGGAAGCTTAGAAAATAAATGGTTGTCAGGTATTGTGGAAAAACTTTGACTTTTTACGTTACTTATAAAACTTCACACCTGGGCTCGCGGTAGGGCTCGAACCACCAACGTTTCGGTTAACTGCTGAACGCGCTAAAAAGGGGCCATGGAAGTACAGAAATTAAATGGTCGTCAGGTATCGTGGAAAAACTTTGACTTTTTACGTTACATCTAAGAACACACAACACCGCTCCCGAGTGGACTTGAACCACCAACTTTTCGGTTAACAGCCGAACGCGCTAACCATTGAGCCACGGAAGCTCAGAAATTAAATGGTCTTCAGATATTGTGGAAAAACTTTGACTTTTTACGTTACTTATAAAACTTCACACCTGGGCTCGCGGTAGGGCTCGAACCACCAACCTTTCGGTTAACAGCTGAACGCGCGAAGCCTTTGCGCCACGGAATCCCAAAAATTAAATGGTCTTCAGATATTGTGGAAAAACTTTGACTTTTTACGTTACATCTGAGACCTCACAACACCGCTCCCAGGTGGGCTCGAACCACCAACCTTTCGGTTTACAGCCGAAAGTGCTAACCATTGAGCCACGGAAGCTTAGAAAATAAATGGTTGTCAGGTATTGTGGAAAAACTTTGACTTTTTACGTTACTTATAAAACTTCACACCTGGGCTCGCGGTAGGGCTCGAACCACCAACCTTTCGGTTAACAGCTGAACGCGCTAACCATTGCGCCACGGAATCCCAAAAATTAAATGGTCGTCAGGTATTGTGGAAAAACTTTGACTTTTTACGTTACATCTGAGACCCCACAACACCGCTCCCGGTGGGCTCGAACCACCAACCTTTCGGTTAACAGCCGAACGCGCTAACCATTGAGCCACGGAAGCTCAGAAATTAAATGGTCTTCAGATATTGTGGAAAAACTTTGACTTTTTACGTTACATCTGAGACCTCACAACACCGCTCCCAGGTGGGCTCGAACCACCAACCTTTCGGTTAACAGCCGAAAGTGCTAACCATTGAGCCACGGAAGCTTAGAAAATAAATGGTTGTCAGGTATTGTGGAAAAACTTTGACTTTTTACGTTACATTTGATACCATACAACACCGCTCCCGGGTGGGCTCGAACCACGAACCTTTCGGATAACAGCCGAACGCGCTAACCATTGCGCCACGGAATCCCGAAAATTAAATGGTCTTCAGATATTGTGGAAAAACTTTGAGTTTTTACGTTACATCTGAGACCTCACAACACCTCTCCCAGGTGGGCTCGAACCACCAACCTTTCGGTTAACAGACAAAAGTGCTAACCATTGAGCCACGGAAGCTTAGAAAATAAATGGTTGTCAGGTATTGTGGAAAAACTTTGACTTTTTACGTTACTTATAAAACTTCACACCTGGGCTCGCGGTAGGGCTCGAACCACCAACCTTTCGGTTAACAGCCAAACGCGCAAACCATTGAGCCACCGGAAGCTTAGAAAATAAATGGTTGTCAGGTATTGTGGAAAAACTTTGACTTTTTAGGTTACATCTGATACCTCACAACACCGCTCCCGGGTGGGCTCGAACCACCAACCTTTCGGATAACAGCCGAACGCGCCACCCATTGCGCCACGGAATCCCAAAAATTAAATGGTCTTCGGATATTGTGGAAAAAGTTTGGGTTTTTACGTTACATCTGAGACCTCACAGCACCGCTCCCAGGTGGGCTCGAACCACCAACCTTTCGGTTAACTGGCGAAAGTGCTAACCATTGAGCCACGGAAGCTTAGAAAATAAATGGTTGTCAGGTATTGTGGAAAAATTTGACTTTTTACGTTACATCTGAGACCTCACAACACCGCTCCCAGGTGGGCTCGAAACACCAACTTTTCGGTTAACAGCCGAAAGTGCTAACCATTGCGCCACGGAACCCAAAAAATTAAATGGTCGTCAGGTATTGTGGAAAAACTTTGACTTTTTACGTTACTTATAAAACTTCACACCTGGGCTCGCGGTAGGGCTCGAACCACCAACCTTTCGGTTAACAGCTGAACGTGCTAACCATTGCGCCACGGAATCCCAAAAATTAAATGGTCTTCAGATATTGTGGAAAAACTTTGACTTTTTACGTTACATCTGAGACCTCACAACACCGCTCCCAGGTGGGCTCGAACCACCAACCTTTCGGTTAACAGACGAAAGTGCTAACCATTGAGCCACGGAAGCTTAGAAAATAAATGGTTGTCAGGTATTGTGGAAAAACTTTGACTTTTTACGTTATTTATAAAACTTCACACCTGGGCTCGCGGTAGGGCTCGAACCACCAACCTTTCGGTTAACAGCTGAACGCGCTAACCATTGCGCCACGGAATCCCAAAAATTAAATGGTCTTCAGATATTGTGGAAAAACTTTGACTTTTTACGTTACATCTGAGACCTCACAACACCGCTCCCAGGTGGGCTCGAACCACCAACCTTTCGGTTAACAGCCGAAAGTGCTAACCATTGAGCCACGGAAGCTTAGAAAATAAATGGTTGTCAGGTATTGTGGAAAAACTTTGACTTTTTACGTTACATTTGATACCATACAACACCGCTCCCGGGTGGGCTCGAACCACGAACCTTTCGGATAACAGCCGAACGCGCTAACCATTGCGCCACGGAATCCCGAAAATTAAATGGTCTTCAGATATTGTGGAAAAACTTTGAGTTTTTACGTTACATCTGAGACCTCACAACACCGCTCCCAGGTGGGCTCGAACCACCAACCTTTCGGTTAACAGACGAAAGTGCTAACCATTGAGCCACGGAAGCTTAGAAAATAAATGGTTGTCAGGTATTGTGGAAAAACTTTGACTTTTTACGTTACTTATAAAACTTCACACCTGGGCTCGCGGTAGGGCTCGAACCACCAACCTTTCGGTTAACAGCCAAACGCGCAAACCATTGAGCCACCGGAAGCTTAGAAAATAAATGGTTGTCAGGTATTGTGGAAAAACTTTGACTTTTTAGGTTACATCTGATACCTCACAACACCGCTCCCGGGTGGGCTCGAACCACCAACCTTTCGGATAACAGCCGAACGCGCTAACCATTGCGCCACGGAATCCCAAAAATTAAATGGTCTTCGGATATTGTGGAAAAAGTTTGGGTTTTTACGTTACATCTGAGACCTCACAACACCGCTCCCAGGTGGGCTCGAACCACCAACCTTTCGGTTAACAGGCGAAAGTGCTAACCATTGAGCCACGGAAGCTTAGAAAATAAATGGTTGTCAGGTATTGTGGAAAAATTTGACTTTTTACGTTACATCTGAGACCTCACAACACCGCTCCCAGGTGGGCTCGAAACACCAACTTTTCGGTTAACAGCCGAAAGTGCTAACCATTGCGCCACGGAACCCAAAAAATTAAATGGTCGTCAGGTATTGTGGAAAAACTTTGACTTTTTACGTTACTTATAAAACTTCACACCTGGGCTCGCGGTAGGGCTCGAACCACCAACCTTTCGGTTAACAGCTGAACGTGCTAACCATTGCGCCACGGAATCCCAAAAATTAAATGGTCTTCAGATATTGTGGAAAAACTTTGACTTTTTACGTTACATCTGAGACCTCACAACACCGCTCCCAGGTGGGCTCGAACCACCAACCTTTCGGTTAACAGCCGAAAGTGCTAACCATTGAGCCACGGAAGCTTAGAAAATAAATGGTTGTCAGGTATTGTGGAAAAATTTGACTTTTTACGTTACATCTGAGACCTCACAACACCGCTCCCAGGTGGGCTCGAACCACCAACCTTTCGGTTAACAGGCGAAAGTGCTAACCATTGAGCCACGGAAGCT